>JAANDH010001060.1:0-93169 GCA_011799765.1 Nymphaea thermarum
CACTTCATTCGTGAAAGGATTGATGCGAAAGAGTTGATCTTACCCTACATGAAGTCTGAAGACCAAACTGCAGATGTTCTGACAAAAGTTCTTCCTTCAGCTTCATTTGAGAGGAATGTATCCAAGTTGGGCATGTTTGATATGTATGCCCAACTTGAGGGGGAGTGTTGACGGATCTTGGTGTATGGGTCCGGGTCTGAACCCGATCCAGTATGGCCTGTTAGGGCATACTTATGTCATTGTAACCCTAATCTTTAGTGTGAATGATAGTTATCAAGAGAGAGAGAGTCTGGATGCTAGTGGGCACCGACTCCTCCTCATTCGTGGTTTTTTCTCCCTCAAGTTGAGGGTTTTCCACGTTACATCGTGTATCTCGTTCTTCTTTTCATCTTTTCTCGCGTTTCTACAGTTATGAAGCATCAATAAATTTTTTCAAAATCTACACTTGCTGAAATAACCAAACAAATTTAACTTGGGTCAACTAACATTCTGAAGAAAAAAATTGCAACTCATCCCAAATATTCCCTTGTACGTTCTCTACAGTGTTTCCAACTGCATTTGGTTCCTACTGTTCATTTTTGTCCTTGCTTATGTTTTTCAACATCCATTTTTAGTCAAACTCTCAATCACCAGACAACTATTCCCATCAATTTATCCTTGCTCCTGTAAATGTCACATTTAAAATTCGTAACTGTTGAGTCCCTGTCTCCACAGCCGCATCCATGACAAATATCCATTATTAGAGGTTTAACTTCAGGAAAACCCATCAGCTCTTACCAACAGAAAAGATGGAGAATCATCTTTTAGACATTCTATCCAAAGACCATAAGCAGATTTGACAAACCCATCAATCACCTCACCTCATGACCATACAAGTCCACCAGGATCTTACACCAAATAGCACACAACCACTAGATCATTCAACAAGATTGACCACTTATTCTGTATCATTCAGTTTATATTTCTTGATGCACATTGCTCATAGGCAGGTTTGTGAAGAATCAATCACGACCATACACTACAGCTTCCTTGCTCTGTTGTGTGCCAACTTTATTTACTTAGCAGCACAGATGGAATCATCCATATGTCATTCATGTACTAGCATAAAAAAGTACCAAACTATGCCATTCAAGTTACTGAGCCAATGTGATTAAAAAAAAAAAAAAAAAAACTGTTCATCCAAGTCTAATCAATCACCATGACAACTAATTTTGCATGTTCTACAACAGCAAGCATATTCTAGTGAAAAGAAAAAGATGGATGACCAAAACAAATTTTATGCTATCATGATACCAATAACCATGGATTTGTACATGCTCCACATAAGTCCAGAAAAAATATAACTAGATGAGGATCAAACACAAGGTTTCACAGGGAAGTGGATTAACTTGATGCAGGACAACTGCAACCCACCATTATAACAGCCTGGCGCTCACGAGCTTTCGCCTTCTTCTTAGCAGCATCAGAAGCTAAAACATAGGGATCTCCACCAAATTTTTGCAATTTCCCTGGTAGGTGCAATATCATGTCAGGAACTATTTTTTCCAGTTCATTACGACATCCAGCATCAAGTTCCGCAAACTTCAATAATAAGCTCTCAATCAATGTAGCAATATTCGCAAAACCAGACTCAAATGTTCCCAACTCATTAACTTCATAATCCTTCCGACATTTTCTCATCAACAGAACAAGAAGTGAAAGCAAACTCTGATGTCCTGGTGCAAAATTTGCATCAGACCAATCTACTACTACAACTTCTCTTGCATAAGCTAGAAGAGGCAGGATCACCTCTTCATCATTTGACAGATGTGCACTTGAACTTGTCGAGCCACTTGGACTTGTTGAACCACTGATATCAGAGCTGCTGCTGTTTTCTTGACAATGGGCCATACAGATATCTAAAGCCAAAGAGATCAGATGTAACGCTCTAAGAAGAACCCCATCAGGTGCTCGTGAAGACGAAGATTTTTCTGCAGCAACCGCATAATAGACTACAGCCCGTATTATCTCAAGTACAGTACGAGATACAGCAACCTGAAAAAGTCCATCCAGGGGATGGAAAACCTTTGTCCAGCGAGGTAGTTGTGCAGTCATAGCAGGTACATTGCAAAATCGCAAATATCTTTCCTCTGCTAATTGCAGATCCTTAGAGTTCCAACGAGGATGATAGAGGTCCAGTTCCTTCCAGTAAGTTCTCCGCAGTGAATATCTTCCCTGAAATATTTATAGGGGAAAATGGATGTAGTGATAGTAGACTTGTCTGCATTTATAGAAGTAGAGAGAAAAAGTAAACATCACAAACCGGTTTCATGCCAGATGGATTGGAATAAACTGCAACCATGTCAATGGTATTCTGAAGTTGATCACTCTCAGAAAGACTTCGTGGAAGTGCTTTAATAAGCTGACTGTGAGTTGCATCTCCAATTACAAGCCTGTAAATCAATTCACGTTTCAATTTATCTGCAGCACTTAATCCACAAAGTTGACGCTCTTTGACAATTTGTATTATAAGGATTATCATATCCTGCACCAATGCTGATTCGTACCTGCAGAAGTGAATGTTGACTGGGTTAGTGAGTCATCGTATAAAAAGGACAAGCATATAATTTACAATAAGCACATCCCCGCACTTTCTTGAAATGAATTAAAGGAAGATACTTCAGGCTATATACAGAAACTATTACTAAAATATTTAATGTTTACATTTTGTTGGATAATCAATGTCATTGGTTTGAACAGAATGATTGCTGACAATAGTAGACAAAACAAATAAAAGGAAACAGATCATCACATGGTTTCTTTAATGAGAAGGAACAAGAATAAGTCATGCGCAACCACACATACCCTAAGTATACAACCATAGTAATACAGTATCTACAACTAAACTCAACCAACTTTTTGAACCCAACAGTTTAGCACAATTGCGGATGTCTACAAGGACCACAACCAACACACAATGCACCTGATCTAGGCTTTGAACCACTACTGTCTCTTATGGTGCAAAACCCTGATTTTGCTTCCCTAGGTGAAGATTCCTGGTAGTCAAAGGGCATATATAGTATATATTGGAGCTTTACACTATTAGAGATGTAATCACAAGAATGCCAGGTCAAACCAGCAAGTCAATTAGCAGGTTAAACCAGTATGTCAGGTTTACCTCTAGAAGAGATTGGTTCCTTCACTACACTGAAAATACTTTTGGATACTAAAGATCATGGATCAGCATCCACAAGCCCAAAATAGGGTTCTAATTACCAGAACCTGTTACAAGGCCAAAAATGGTCTGCAGACAACCATTTAGCACAACTTAATCCACCTAAAGACGTCACTGTTTTCAAACTACAATGCCACCATTTAAAGATAACTACAATAAATTGATCACCTGCCACTCCCAAACCCATGTGTCTAAGAGGAAGATGACTCAGCACCTTTTCTAATTGAACCCAGTAGAGGCAACAGGATAAAAAATATCCATACAGGATGCAGACTCCTTTCCACCCCTCATGATGGTTACAAGCAGAATGAAGAAGACTCTCCATGGAACTGCATCTCTCAAGTTCCAAATACTATTGGTCTTTTGTTTTGTGAAGCGTGAACAAATGTGTGTTCTATGTCTATAAACGCCCACCAACAACAGATGACCATGGAATTTGTACCCTTCGCTGAGAGCAATTTTAAAATTTCGAAAACAATCACCAGACCGAACACATCAGATCGCAGGGAAAAAAAAAGTTAAGCCTTTTGATCTAAGAAAACCAATAAAACCTTACATACAAAAGGTGGAACCATACTCATTAGAACGACGTGAATCAAGTGATATATAATTCACCAGACCAAATCTTTCCACGATCCTTCGAACAAATGCTTCTGGTGGAGCTAATGCGGCACAAAATTGTAACATGAATAGATCAAGGTCCAATCCTTGTTCACACCTGAGAAGGCAAGCCAACAGACCAATCATGTAACCAGATATATATTTGCATTTTACTGGTATAAATGGGTCCTTAGATCCTGCCATCCAAAAATATGCAGTCTATTAAGTCTGAAACTTGACATTTGATTCAAGGCATTTCCCAAAAATCCAAGATGAAGGACAGATTCTAGAGATCAAACCTGTGGACTGATAACTTTCAAACTTTGCACGTGAAACAATCTGGACTGTTAAATTTTAAGTGTTTACAATAACTGAGTTATACATCAAAAAGATACAATATCATGTGTTGATTATTTGGCTTTTGGACATGTAGATAATGTCTGCGTGGTTAAATTTTGTGAAAAAAGGGGTTCTGTAAAGTACAAGTCATTAATTTCAAAAGTCATGGAATCAGTAGCAAAGCCAGAATCTAAACTAAGGCCAAAACATGTTGATGCAATAAAAGGGAAAAAGAAAATATGGTTGCAAGCAATACAGATTCAAAATAGAAGAACAAAAGCAGAGGCTTGTAGGAGTACTAAAGATACGAATTTCACATTAAGCACCAACCAACAAAATATCATGCAATATCTTTTAAAATCAGTACAATTTTGAAAACTTCATTTTCATAACTTTATCAAGTGTGTAACAGCATTTTCGTATCTACATTCCAAAAATTTATTCATCAATGACATGGAGGCCATGTAGAAAATAAAAAGAATATCATATGACATATCATTTGCTAATGTTTTTTTCTTTGAATGAAATTCCAACTTCTAAGGACTAAAATTTATTCTTGCTCCAAAGTCTAAACCAAAACAATTTTCATCTTGTAATATGATAACCACCTGCATTCACAACTAGATAACTTAACACGTTATACTGACCAAGTAGATCAGTTAACATGTTATCATCTCCTTCCCAGAAAAGCACAATGCCACCTTAACAGTTAACATTAGCAAAAAATTTGACAAAAAAAAATGTAAGCAAGTATTTGATTAGACAGGTTACAGTGATTTGCACGAGTCATTCTACTCCAAAAAAATACTGGAGATACATACCTAAACTCATTTTCAATATATTTTTCACTTATCCTGAGCACAAAGAAATGCTTGTTATTGATTGTCTGTTATGGGCCATGCTTCTGCTTCAGCACATTTTACAGACATCAAGCTTTTGATGTGATACAAGCCATTGATTATTTGGTTTGTAAAGAAACACATCTAAGCATGATCATTGCCTAAAGATATTTTCTCTACTAAATCCACGAGAACACAATATGTACAAGTATTAAGTAGAACAACATATAGAACCAGATAGGAGAACATATTTGGCTCCCTCTCTCTCTCTCTCTCAAAAAATAAAACGAATTCCACAATGAGTTTGAATTTTTAAATTAAAGTCTGTTTTCTTCCTAGCTTCTTCACCAATCCTAGGGTGGAGAACATAGTCATGAAAAGGGAAAATAAAAAAAGAAAGTAAAGGAAGAAAGATGTGAGAGAGAAATGGGGTCAAAAAGACCCAGTCTCAAAATGGGACTACTTGAATTCATTCCTATATAGAACCAGCAACAAACAAAGTCATCACCTTACCATCGAACATTATGATAATTTTCACATAGTGACAGAACTGAATGGCCATTTCTTCTCCACATACCACCACGAACCTGAGCACAGAATACCCTTACACGAAGTGGGTGTTCCATCATGAAGGTAGAAAATCCACAGGGATGGCAACCACCCAACAGAAGCCCAAAAAAATTCTGAGATCTTTTGGACTGGCTAGATGAAGTTCCTTTATTCTCGAACATTTCATGCTCCTGGTGATATTTCTCTATTGTTTTATGCAATACCAATGAAATTAATCGATGCAATGGAAGGTGAATAGATATGTCATCGGAACCAACATCAAAAGATATATCAGACCACTCTCTCAAACTTAGAATGCTTAATGTTTCCACCCTACTTTCAAAGTTTGTACCATCTTTAGCAAAGTTACTTCCATCTGCTTGTACTTCTCTGCTTGAACTACCATGGCCACAACTAGTGTTGTTCATTACACAATCGCTACCCATCATAGTAGTTCTGCTGCCACCATCTGCATCACCATAACCAGAAGAACCAGACCTCTGCCTCGATGTACTGGTTGAAGGTGCCTGGGAATTTAGAGAAGTCAGCTGAAACAAACTCATAACACCCCTGTTCCTCACTCTTGATCTAGCCGACCTCCTCAAAGGCAAATCACCAGCAGGTGCACCGGTACTTGTTGCAAGCAACTGCGATCTTAACCTGTTAGGTGATCCCAGCCATTTGTCAATGGCGAGAAGGCATTCAACCATCAGCCAAGCTACAGCAGATGGACCAAGAAGATGGTCAATATTCCAAGAATGATGAGCTACTGAAGCAGTAATACCCTGCTTGCTTTCCATCGGAACATGACCAGAATTGTCCTCAGACAACCTGCCAACTTTTGCATGACGAAGGCCATCACCTTCTATATCTGTAAAGCCAGTATAAAACAGGCTTTCATCCTTCATCTCATCAAAAGCAGCGGATGAAAAAGCTCCAGCTACAAGCAGCAAATGGATATTCCCCATCAACTGTTCCAGAATGAGAGATGCATGCCAACTCTCATTCTCTTCTTCCACATGAAGACCTGTTGCCCTCCTTTGGGGATCCATCCCTTGCACAAGAGATAAAATCCGTATCCATGACCTGCAGATATCTTGGCGCTCTACACAGACAAACCTGGGTACCTCACGGTGTCCCATAACAAACCGTATATCCTCAACCAAGCGAAAAACAAGGTCATAGACAGAATGCCACCTATTCACCTGAAAAATAAGTTGAAAGTTGAAACTACTTACACAGCTAGCATATACAAGAACCCAGAACAATAGATTTTCAAATACACAAGTAAAAACTAAAACCTTAAAGATTCACACACACACACACACACACACACACATATATATATATAATATTTTCGGGACTCATTCAAATCTCCTCTCCTATCCTCTCTAGGATTCACCAATTCTAGGATGTGGTGGATGGTTGTGAATGGGAAGAATAAGAAAGAAGAAACGAGAGAGAAAAAGTAGGTGAAACTGTAAGAGAGAGAACAAAGGGGTGGAAAAACTCGGACTGGCTGAACCTATTTTGAGGCAAACTTTGTTGAGAAATTTCCACGAATGATAATGCTAGTATTCCTACATTAAGTTTCAAAATGACAAATGCCAGTCCTCCCATCCTATACACACACCCACGTGTCTGATTTCTGATGAAATGGCAGACGCTAGTCTTTCCAGTTTCCACCCTAAGTTACAAAATTAATTTGACCTGGAGCTCTTTGATGACATGTATGTCATGCTTTATATAGGACCCACGTTTGATCTATGATCATGTGTAATTTTTTTAGTGCCATTAACTTTCATGCCTTCTAAATCGTAACTATCACCTATTCAAGTAGGAAGTAAACAAGACACATGTCACACCCAAAGAATGGCATAACATATATCATGCACCTAAATAATTAAAAAAGTACGTGTTGATACCTAGTTGAGGAGGCCCCTAAAAGGCCTGGTCACTTCCTAATAGGTTGTGCCACCTTGGCCCGGACCGTAAAGCAAGTCATATGAACTTGAAAATTGCAACATTAGTTTAAAGTTTAAACAACCAAAGCAATCAAAAGAGACTCTCACATGATTAAAACAATTAGGATAACATCACATAGCCTTCGAAAACAATAAAAAAACCAACTTCTCTGCTGCTAGCACTTGCCTAAACTCCTTGGTAGCCATAGGTACCTAGACTTACACCTAGAGTCTCTAGGTGGTGCTTTGGAAGCACTCTTTTACTACAAACTACAAAGATATGTACCAAGAGATGAATCAAGTTAAAAGGAATATAGGAATAGAATAAGATCAGACAGCCATGGATCTAAAATTATCAAATGAGAAAAATGCATCTTCCAACTCCAAAAGACCAGATCTGTCGTCTGAGTATCAAGTATCAACCAACATAATGTCTAGGACATGAGTTTGTCCAGTGCATTGTTTACAAGCTAATAAGGACAAATACAGTCCCAGATCCAGGCAAAGTCTTTCAAATCAGTAGTCATTCTATGAGAACATGGTTAGGTTTATATAAATGGGTCAGACCCATGTTGCATGTAGATTCAACATTAGAATATTCAATTAACTTGTTGCAATGGAACGGAGTTCAGGCTTGGATTTTGAAGATCCATTCAAAATCTCAGACCATATCCAAATTTATGTTCAATTATGTTGATCTAATGTTAAAAATGCAAATTAAATAAATTCTTATACAGCTCACGGAGTTCACAATGGTAACTAGCCTTGTACAAACCAACTCCAAGTTGAATCTCAACCTTATTACAATAGGATTCATGTTTTCTTTACCAAATCTGATCACCGGACTTATTGACATTAACAAACATATTAACTTTACCAAAACGATGACATTTAAACATTGCCTACAAAGGCCAACATCCATAGGTAAGGAGAAACAATGAAAAAATAACATAATTCAATGACTTTAACAGTTAACAAAGAAGTTGAAAATGATAAAAGAGGAGATGGAGAATTGCCTGTATATGACCATCAACATTGATGCAAAATATAAGAAGCTCCTCCAAACAGCCCAACAAGATGCCTAGAAGGTTGTTTTCTTTCACAAGACGTGGAGCGAGAGTAGGCACAGTAAAGATCTGCACTGAGAAGCTTGACAATACCATATTCTCAGGTATATCAAGATTATTTCCTTCACCACTCCTTTTGATAGCTTCATTCACAATGTCTGCATGACTTCTTATAAATACCTTGGCAAACTCATACTTAAATCTTGGCTCCCCTAGCAACTTCAAAATCAATTCATGAAGCTTATTTGCATCATGCTTGGGCAAAAATCGCTCTGCTCTAACAATTACATCTAATAAAGCATGTGGTGCTGACAATAAACTAGTCGCAATAAATCTAAGTAAACTTTCACTGCACCTGCAAAATTCCATTAGCATATCAATAATAGCAGAAGAAAATCCCTTTGACAACTCCACGTCCACCTTGAGCTCCTCTTCTTCAACATTCTTAAGAAGCCCCGCTTCTAAATGCAAGAGCTTATCTTTCCATATGAGGAGCAATGTAAGAAGAACAGGCCCTACTGACCTAGAAATGTCTTCTGAAAGAGCTTGGACCTGCTCAGGGCCTCCATGTCTGGAGCAAAACCCTTGCCTTTTCCAAGCAGTCGCATCACCACAATCACAACATCCTCCCCCTGTCTTTATGACAGAATAATCATGATCTTTGTGATTCCCATTCTGGAAACAAGGCACACAAATTGCACATGTCGGATCATGCTCACAGGTTCGACAGCGGTATGCAATGTCATTATTTCCCCAGATAGTTCCACACACACCATGGTGGTTGTTATTCCTTGCTAAGTCATCCAGCAATTCCCTGGGCTCGCCTTTGAACATAAGCCACTGAAGCCACAGCATGCTTTCGTGATACTGCTCTTTTATAATTTTCTTAATAATATCAGCTGGATGTTCATGAGTCTTGACTACAGAATAGAGCTCCGATATTTCTCTGGAGGTGGGTAAGACAGCAGAGACCAACTGAGGTATCTGGCTTTTGTTCTTCAGGGCAAAATTTATAAGGCCTGGCTGCAATAGGTCCTGTAGATCCTTAGGAACTCCAAAAAGCGCAAGCCTCTGCCAAATAAAATAATAAGGGTTCAAAGGGAAAAGAAAAACTTTAACAGCTAATTTTGCTAGACTACAGCAGAAAATTTCTTCACATAAAAGCCGGCAGTGTTCGGATATACAAACAAAGAGAAGCAAAATATTTAAAAATAAATGTGCAGGTGGGAACTGATATGCAGACAAACAGTGATGAAGCTTTTGGTAAATATTCGATCACCTACTATACTATCATATACCCATTTTTTCCTAGCCGCACAGACGTGTTTGTAAGCATAACAGAATGTCATGACATTGCCGCCGTGGATCCAGGTGACTAGAATCGCTAAGTCTTCCGCTTATCAAAATCAAACAGCAGCATGTTTTGTCTTCTATATATCACCAACTTTGTACATGGAAACCCCGCAGTGGCAGAGACATTATTAAAGTTATCTAAGATTCTAAACAAAATGACCTCCTCCAAATATGTTATTTCTTCTGAAGCAAGAGGGAGAAATAACCCAACCGATTACAAGTATAGATACATGTCAATACATTGTCCAGCAAAACAGAATTATCATCACCCCAACATTACATATTCATGACAGCAACACTCCAAAAAAAATCGACTTGTATTCAGCCTCTTACCAAGTAATCATCGTGACGACTCACCTCGAGTTTCTAATTTCCACATGCACAAACTCAACAACCTTTGAACTTTAAAGAAAAGGTGGAAAACCAAAAGTACGAAATCGGGCTGGTGAACAGAAGGGTATAGACCAGACCAAATTCCCAATGTATAATCGCGTCAATTAGCAGGCGTTGGTCTCGGAACATAAAAACGGGAAAGCAACACAGCGGATACAAACACAAACGCGACCCATTTCGATCGGCCTGGAGTCACAATTACCCGAACTATTAGGTCGGTGGAGGAAGGAACCGAATGCTCCGGAGGAGGAGAGTCGATGTCCATTCCCGCCATGAACCGCAGCCACCGGCAACAACCCCACTGTCCGAACCTCCGCCTTCGCCGCCCCAGCGTTGCCGGACGAAACTAGGAGCCAAAGAAGCAAGAGAGAGAGAGAGACGCTCAGGTGCGCCCTAATCCTCCCACTAGGGTTTCCATCTCCACCTTCTTCCCTCCTTCTCTCTTGCTCCGGAGACGTCTCGATCGACAGAAACAACAGTCCCTCTCCTGGGTGCAATCTTGCCCCTCCCGCAGAAGGGATGAATTACGCTCTCTCCACCTTTTATACCCACCGTTTTTCTTTTTTACGTGCCGCCTCCGCGTGTGGAGACGCATCTTTTGAATCCGGGTCGAACTGTTATGGGATTACCCGATCCGTTTATTTCGGTCTTGTTTTTATCTGGCTTTTCTTTTCTTTTTACCTGAAATTTCAATAAAACGAAAAAAACACACACACCTCAATTTTCTATGACATATTTTTCATAAAAACTGAAAAATTAAAAGCCGAAAAAAAATTTCAAAACCTTCGCGTCATTTTGTAAATCTTATTTCTTATCGTTAAATTAAATTTTTTAACTCATAGTAGAAAGTAATTTATAACATAATAATAATGAGAGAAAAAATACAACCGATGCCCATTATCATCCGCTTAACAAAGTTTACTTCAAACTTTTAGCTGACAGTTTTTTTCATAAAAGTTGTGATTTTTAATTTATAAACAAAATATGGGCCATGAAAAAAAGGAAAATTGCGAGCCATAGAAATAGGTTCGCTTATAGAGCCAAGAAATTAATTTTTTTATTGTAGTTAATTATACAACCAGGGGTAGCACAAAAATGTGAAGGGTAAGGTAATCATTTTTTTTTTACAGAAAACCTCGTTTTATCGACTTATTTCTAACATCATACTTCAGTATGCTCACGTATTTCTATATTGATTTCTTTCTTGTAAATGTATTCCTTATGGGGAAACAATTGGAATTAAATAATATCTGTTTATAGAGAAAGACTTGAATCATTGTAAAGCAGCAAGCATATCTTTAATAATATATTTTATTTACTCACAAGGGAGTTTTACTTTAATATGTAAAATTATCTTTAATAACCATCACCGCCTTGACGCGCAGGGCCAGAGGGAGGGGGGTCCGCTTGGGCCATGGTCAGGGTGAGCGCAAAAAAAAAAATTATATTGAAAAAATCAAATGTTTTTAGTTTGGTTCGACTTGTCGCTCCTTTTAGTCCGACCTACTGATCGTTTGGTTCGCTCTTGAAAAAAATTCCTGGTTCCGCCCATGTTGACGCGGTTTTATGGTCAAATAATTAATCTATCGGTTTACATCTTTCTAATTGTCAGATCGTTCAAAACAATTATTTGCAGTACTAATTCCCCTTTAGTGATAGATAAAATATAATTTGATCTACCGAATCTTCCAAAGTTTATCATCAAAACGTGTTCACATCAACACATTTGGCCAATGTGATTTGACAACATTCGTTTGAAAAGGCTCTGTGGGGCTTTCAGAATGAAGCCACAATTATTGAACCGGAAACTCTTTTATGACAATGATGTCCTTGGCAGACGAGCGTGATGTGGTGAATTAATGGAGTGCTCATGAAGCAAAGCTTCGAGGCTAATGTTGGATCGAGCTTGGATCGAATCAGACTCTACCAATCCAAACCACGCGGACTGACGCATGTTCTCTATTAATTTAAACTTTGTCTTAACGTATACAACTACAAGTTGAGTTGAGATTGGGATACATTTTTGTTGACCTAATAAAATGTGCAGATACCCACTTTAGCAAGTTGTTATTTGGCTCGGGTTGGACTCAAGCATTGTGGTAGATTTGCCGTCATTTAGTGTGCAAGAGTGATTTTACGGAGCCATTAAATATAGAGTTTAGAGTCTCGTAGTTGAAAAAAATGAAAAAAATTTGAAAAAACATGATAAAATTTTAAAAAACTAAAAATGGATGAAAAATAAAATAAGTAAGAAACAAATAACACAAACATCGCAAGGTAAGTAGATTTGCAACAAATAAAAAATAAAAAAACTGTTTGACATTGAAAAAAACTGATTTTTAAAAAAAAAAACATGTTTTTTTTTTAGTTTCAAACAGTCATTTAGTTTATCACATTTTTTTGAGTTTTTTTCGATTAGACTCATCAATAATAATCTCTTGTTAACTAGTAGGCTATTAGAGATCATGTAAATTACTTAACCTGGGAAATAAATTCATGGGAAGTCTGGACAAAATCAAATCTGGTACAACTAAAAATTGACGCAAAGGCTTAACATCCCCAACTATCCAAACACTTTAAAGAGGTAGTTGACCTAGTTTTCTAGCAAGTTTCCCATTAAATAAATTTTTTAAAAATGCTATGTACGAAGCATATAATTTAAATCAATGGCTTGTTTGTTTATGGAGCTCGAAACTTGATTTTAGATGTATAACCGAAAATAAAGAATCAACTGCTTCAATGCATTTGTGCTAGCCACTTCGGGAGGAGATTGACCCAATTCTCAACTCTTTCCCCACATACAAACTTTCAAATAAACCATAAAAGTCATTGCCTGCCAATAGAATCAATGAGAAAAAATCTTGGATTGCTTCCAAAAGCATGCCACGCGCAACTATGGAACACAAACTCTGTGAAAACTTGAACACAACTCTTTTTGTTTCTACAACTTTCAACATCAACTACCATCTCCCTACCAACAAACACATTTTTAGATTCTAGAATGAAACACACACAATAAATGACAACTATAGGATTTTAGAGTTGCTTAGCCATCTAATCAGGATTTAATCATGAACATGACGGAAAAAAAAAAAAAAGTTTGCCGGCAGGTGTAGACAATTGCCCATACATTGTCTGATCTAGTGGCGGAGCTACATCATATAACCTGGTGCGGGCAGTTGCCCACACTAGCTTCTCTTTTTTTTTTTTACATTAAGATTGTCTAATATTTACTTTGTTATACATATAAATGCCCTTTTATGTATGTCGTTCAGGCTGTCGATGCTATTGAAAATGAAAACTGGTGTTCGTTTAGGCCGTTCCAGTGTAGTTGGTCCCTGTTTGGTTGCCACCCCATACATCACGTGATGTGGACGGCACGGCACAGGGGCAGGAAGATGCAACCACCAACCCCTGATCTTGAATCGTGAGCTTAAATGTCCCGGGACGATCTTTCCCTTCTTTTGCTTTTCTTGATAGAAAGAAGATGGAAATCTGATGCACACACCATTTAAGACGACAGTTCGTTACACGGTTCTCAAAGTCTCGAGATTTTTTTTTCTTCTCCTGCATACAAACACGCATTCGAAAATAAACATGTGGACAAGCAGAGATAATTTTTTATTTGTTTGTTTTATCTGATTTTTTTTTTTGCAGCATTAACTACTGACCGGATATGAACCGAGCCCGAGTGAACGGGTCAAGACGGCTAACTAACCCAAAGGGTTGGTGGGAAAATTGGGTGACTGAGCTTAGAATTGGGTCGCCTTCTTCCTGCGCGTGCTTTTGACTGTGATATTGGTCGATTGGGTGATCCGCGGATCCGTATTTTTAATTCCCCTCCTTATGTGATGCAATCTTAAAAGAACGATTTATTTAAAGTTGCTAAGTTCAAGTGGTTGAGCAAAGTGGTCCTTTATCTCCTCGTGCTATTCCAAGAAGAGCTGATTCATGTAAAAATAAATAAATGATTATAAAACATATATATAACTGCCCGCGGTTAGAAAAACGTCTTTTTGTTATGTGAAAACCAAGTATTCATGTAAATACGGGACCTTGACCGCACCAGATTGCATTATTTGAACCTATACAATTGATAGCTATCTACTACGGTCCTCATATTTTCCATTTCCACCATGTCTTGTCTTTTCTCATTTATTATAAAGGAGAGCTAGTTCCTATCCATCCTTTTCCTATGGAAGGCTAATATTTATGGAATAAGGACAATTATTTCTTTGATGTCCCAAATAACATAATTGTCATGAAAAAATATTTGAAGGATCAATTTAACTAAATTACTCAATAATTTCATCTCGATCAGCCATCTGTGTGGAATAGTCTCAGATTTGATATTTTTAAGATGTAAAAACCATGAATTTAAGATCAAACAGTCCCTCTTTCAATTTTAAATCCGGCTTCTTTTTCAATACAAAAAGTAAAAAAAGGATTTTAAGTATGCATCTTATCTAAAATCAGATCCATGTATTTTAAACTTAGAGTAATCAAGCACCATCTAAAAGTAGTGAAAGGGGGCGGCGCATGGGCCGGAACCCACCTTAATTTTTTTCAATTTTTTTTTAAAATTACATGTAAATTTTATTTGTGGTATATAAAAATTTTGAAAAATGATATTGGGCCTGTATCAAAATTTAAAAAAGTTTAATTTGACCCCCTCATAAAAATTTTATAGCTCCACCTCCTTTCACCTCATCTTTAGTCTAAGATCACGTTCGCAATTGATAGTTTCGGTAAAAAGTATAGTGCAATAATTTGAAAAGGAAATAGTAGGCTTCCAATATATTATTACAGCAAAGGTCCCCAAATGAAACATTCCTTATCACTTACTTCTCACTTACTTCTGCAGTCCTACCACATCGACATCACGATCATCGAATTCAACAAATCTCTTTACTTTCGCCCTCACATTTCCCTTCTTATTTAATATGAAACAGGGCTCATGATAACAGCCAACTTTCATATATATATATATATATATATAAGATCTAGAGAGAGAAGTATTGAGCTATAGGGTTTGCTAGCAGCTGGTTGGAAAGAGTGGGTAGTGATTGAGATGTTACATGATAGAGCATGCATGAGGGTTGTCGTCACTGAAGAGAGAAGCCAAGCTCTCATGGGGGTCGGAAGTGGCAGCGGCCGGAGCCGCAACTTTCCGGACGAAGCCAGGAGGTGCTTTCTTGTCATAGGTCCCCGCAGCGTAGGGACAGGTCACCAAGTTGTAGGGCACGTAAGGCCAGAGCTCCGGCCGCTTCCCGGTGCTCCTCACCGTCTTCAGCACCTTCTTTGCGGTCACGTAGCCTTTCACCACCACCCTGTTCTGTTTTCTGATCACATCCACAGACTTCACCCCTGCATCAAATAACAAACCAGTCGTTAAATTCAAAATGGCAATACTATTTCGCTCTCTCTAATATCACTTCCCTGTTTCAATGAGAAAAAGGATTGTTGGTAGATAGAGCTTCTATAGGGCAATATTAACAGGACACGATCCCAGTTCAAATTGTTGGAAAAAAAAAATCATAGTATTTCTCCAATAGGCAACATGTTTGAGATTACCAAAGTATATAGAATGTCAACCTAGCTTCAAATGTTTGATCCGTAACAAAAAAGATGATGCCCAAATAACTTTTCCGACGTTTGTAAGTCGATTGGAACTATCTTAATTTTGTCAGCTGTAGCAGGGAGAGGCAAATAGAAGATCAATCGATATAGGAAGCAAGAACTTGTTTCGAAGTTGAAAATATTAAAGGGCCATCGACAAATTATCATCATCATAATAAACAATAGAAGGAGGAAGAAGAAGAAGGGCAAGAGATGGAAATGATTCCTTCTGGTAAAGATGCTGTGATCAATTGAACTGGGTAACCTTTTCAAGGGGATCATGTATTATCGTATATTATATCCTCCATAGTTGCTCTACTGTCTGTCTTCTTCATTTCGGCCACTCGAAGGAGATTCATGAGTAGCTTATCGTCACTCATCACAGATTGCCTGACCTCCATTTGAGGGAAAAACAGCACGGATGATGGAGGGCCAAGACGCCCATCTACTCACGCACTCCAAATGGGTACTTAAATCAAGAGGATAACAAGTTTCTTACTGAACTCCGTAGACAAGATTTGGCAGAAGATAAATCATGATGAAGGATATACCTTTCATAGACGAAACCGCGTTTCTAACTTTCCTTTCACAGCCATCGCAGTCCAGCCTCACCTTGAGCTCCACTGTCTGAAAAATGAAACGGTTATTTCTCGGAAGAAAATGAAGCAGTAAAGGAGAAAATCTGGGAGAAGTGGCAACAGAAACAAAAGTTAGATTGAGAAGAGGGGCGATTGATTAAGAGATTGAATTGAAGACCTGCAACGTTTTCTTCTTGTTGCTGGTGGAAGTGACGGTGCAGAAGTTAGAGAGATAGTCCAGAGCTCCCATATTTGCTTCTCCCTCCTTTTCTTCACCCACACGGAGAAAGATCGCTCATGATGAAAAAAATGCCTTGCATGCATGCATATATACACATGCAATTAGGGGTGAAGCTATGATTTTTTTTAGGGTCGGGCCAAGACAATTCGAGGGCCGGGCCAGGGTCGGGTCAAGAAGAGCGACGAAGACCGACCGATCGGGCCAAGTTAAAAAAAAATTAATCTTTTCAATGTAAATTTTTTTTTTCTTCCGTTCACTCGGGCCATGGCCCGGGCGGCCCCCCCGCTCCCTCCGCCCCTGCTCGGTGGGACACCGTTAAGAGACCTCAGGGGGACATCGTTAAGAGACCTCGGCGGGCGGAGCTATGATTTTTTCTAAGGTCGGGCCAAGAGAAGCGACGAAGAGCGACCGATCGGGCCAAGCTAAAAAAAATTAATTTTTTCAATGTAAAATTTTTTTTTTTCCTGCGCTCACCCAGGCCATGGCCCGGGCGGCCCCCCCGCTCCCTCCGCCCCTGCTCGGTGGGACACCGTTAAGAGACCTCAGGGGGACACCGTTAGGAGACCTCGGCGGCGGAGGTAGGATTTTTTTTAGGGTCGGACCAAGACAATTCGACGACCGGGCCAGGGTCAGGGTTGGGCCAAGAGGAGCGACAAAGAGCGACCGATCGGGCCAAGTTAAAAAAATTTAATTTTTTTAATGTAAAATTTTTTTTTCCTGCGCTCACCCGAGCCATGGCCCGGGCGGCCCCCCCTCCTCCGCCCTAGAGACGGAGCCAGGGTTTCGTTTAGAGACGGACCAAAAAATACAACCTCAAATTTGGGTAGGACTAAAATGAATCTAAATAAAAAAAAATACATTGAACAACTAAATTTTTTTTTTAATTTTTTAATGTAATTTTTTTTTTCAGCTACTTAGGGGTGGGCCACGGCCGGGCCCTCCCCTCCCTCCGCCCATATTGCAACCAATGAAGAAAGAATAAGAATGTTAAAAAATGAACGAATTATGAGGAATGGGGGGCGGATGCCCATGCCCGGGGAAGTTTTCCAAATCCATCCATGTCTTCTACACAAATCATAGATTCAACCCTGCCTCTGTGAAAACACCCTTAAGTTTTTTCAAGGTTAATCTTGTTCAAGTAAACTCTTAAGTTAAAGACTTAAAGGAACATGCGAAACATATTAATTTTGTGTGCACATTTTCTTCTACCATCAGCAGCAAAATAATATTCTAACCGACTTGATATTAATAAAAATAACAGTTCAAATATATAGTTGAACTCATAGTAAAAAGAAACTCGTTATTTAAAAAAAAAACGAGAGAAAATAAAATGTTGTTTAACAGGCTAACTACACTTTTTTCATTTTTTCATTTTTTAACGCCAACTAGTTTTTTTTTTATTTTTTATTTTTTATTTGATGCAAATCTACTTATCTTTTTTATGTTTATGTTATTACTTTCTCACTTATTTTTTTCTCTATTTTTAGTTTTTTTAATTAGAAAATAACTGTTTCCCCACCTTTTCCGGTATTTTTCAAGTCCATCATATTATACCCAATAAAAACCTAAAATTGCGAGACATTATTTGTGACTATAGTTAAACTTATGTTATTATTTTGAATGGTTAAAAAGGCTAGCTACAATTAATCAATAAATAATTGCTTATATTAATTGGAGTATTTAAGTTAGCAACAGTGTAAAAGTTTAATTGACACATTGTTATCTTTAAATAATGATGTCGTATTAAAAAAGAAGTCATTTTACTAAAAGAAAACAAGCTTATAATCTCAAATACTTAATCCGAAAATAAATAAAATTTGCAAAAGTATGAAAAAAACCTTTAAAAATCGGTTGCAAATGATCATGTTAAGCGACATATTTGATGGGGAGGGTGGATGGTAAATATGAAGAAGCCCTAACCCTATGCTTCAATTTTCATAGGCGCGATGAGATCATGCAGAAAGAGGGTACATGATTGGAGCTAGGAATGCCAAAATGACTAGCTATTTTGCTGAAATTCATTCCTGTATCAAGCGTCACATTCATGATTCTATTTGTATGGATGTGTGAAAAAAGTGGATGCTGCAATAATCTGCAATATGATCCGCACGATCAATATTTTATTGTTAACATTACTGTTTGATGGCTTTATCTTCCTTCGAACACACTCGCGAGATTTTCCTGATGCTTTTTCATGTTCTGTTTCATCGAAAATTATGCATCCATTCGTTCTGTCTGTTCAGTCATTAATGTTGTACAGTATGTGACGACTGTTCTAGCCCGACATAGATAAAGTCCTACCACTGACCCATCAATGTTTGTCGAAATCATATTAGTTGTTGACATATATATATATATATATACCTACCACTGACCCATCAATGTTTGTCTAAATCATCTTAGTTGTTGAGATATATATATATATATATATATATCAGAGAGAGAGAGAGAGAGAGATTTGTAGGTGCCAGACTCTGTATTAGATCGGTAAAGAACAATCTTCGCCATTAACGATGGATGATTTGAGTAAAATGTGGAATAAATGGTGCATCTGCTTATCAATATGCATTTTTTCTATCTTGATATACCGAATTCTCGAACACGATTTCAATCCTGAAGGATATTGCAGGCACTGAAAAATGGGATTATATTGGTGGTTCTAAAAGATTAAGAACTTCCTAAAACTTTGAAACTCATAACTCTGTCGTGTTATTATTTCTCTGCAGTTATAGTTTAACAGGGTGGATCGCTTCATCTGTTTCAATTTTCCCTGTAACAGGAAAAAACAAAAGAAACACAGATCACGCATTGAGGTCTGAATGTGAATGGTTCTTAATCACTTGGTATTTAAGCAGTCGGCGCCTCACAGATTTATATATGATGCATAAAGTGGGGGTGAACATGGTGGGGGACGAGAATAAATTAAGGTGATCTTGTAACCTTCTGAGTGTCTGCCCCAACTCCACTTAGCTTCTTAAAAAAGAAAAAGGGAAAAAGAGATGGAGCCCAGCTCTGCATGATTGCCCAAAAGAAAGGCAATTACCATTAAACTCTGTCCCACACAAAGATCACTTCTGTATAATTTAATGAGCATTGGTCTTCAGTGTGAACAGCAGTGTACATTAACGAAGAAAATTTTCGTGCCAATAATATTGTCATGACAACAGTAAAGTACCTGGTTCCTTTCAGGAAATCCATAATCATATTTCCAATCTGTAGTTGTTTATGATGCACGTCATGATGCAAAAGCATGCATTCTAGTTCTGCTCCAAAACCATAAACAGTGATATACACCTGTACTGTACAGGAGATTTGGAGTTCCATGATCTCAGTGAAGCTAATATATCCTCTGTTTATATAATCCGATAAAGAAATTCCTGCTCTTTTCAAAGGAGCCTATGCTCCAGTATGTGATTCATCCGATAACTAATTAGGTATCTAAGTCAAGTTTGTTCATTCAGGTGGCATTTTCTCTCATCTAGAGATGCTTTTCGACGAAATCTTTGAACTTTTTTGTGCATTGGCCCTCTGAAAAGGAAGGAAGAAACTTTTCCAAAGGATAGTTGCCAATAGCTGGTTCTTAGGCAAGGTATCAGGGCGATTGAGTGGAGAACCTCTGGTTTCGTTTCCAAGGACTTGCAGGATTTGATTCTGAAACAAAATGGTTTTTTGGCAAAGATTGTTCATGGCTGCATATGAGCCAGAAAGCTTTCCTTTTTGTGGATTCTTGGTCTGTGGTTAGACATCTGTTTTCACAACATCCACCGCTTCTTGGTAGCAATAATATTGCTAAACAACTGAACCAAGGTGAAATTTGTCGCCCCTGCAACCAATTTTTGCTTAAGATCTTTCCTGTCTCATAAGAATCGAATATTGACGCCGTCAAAGATCAAAGGCTCAAACTTCATGAACGCAGTATAACATACTTGAGAAATAGTTCAGAAAATCTTGTTGCACCCAACTTCATAAAATGAAATCATAAATAACATAGCATTGGACCAAGTATGTTTTTGTTTTCAGTTATTACTTGTATATATATATGTATATAACCAATAGTCCTACCACCATATTTTTTCATTTGGAAATATCATTGTTCGGTTGTTATTTCATATTACATGGTTCAATTGAAAAGACATTCAAGTTGAAAGAGGACTAAATTTTAATACATGCATGAGGTAAGTTTATGTTGCTATAATCAGGCAAGAATACGCATAATCCAGGTTTATCTGAAGAAAAAACTAGGAGTCTACCTACTTTAAAGTTGATGCCCAGCGTTTTTCTTGAAAATGTTATCAGTTAAAAACAACCAGTGGTTCGCTTCTGAATATAATTTTTAATGGGATATTTCAGGTAAGACTAGAACACGATCACCAACCTACTGTACCAGTTGAAAGTTCAATAAAGTCAGGGGTTAGATGTAATTGCTTAAACTTTGGTCTGTTTTGAAAATATCTCATGTTATTGACTTCAGTTTCGTAAATTGTACTCCAGGTCGAAGAAGGGCGCTCGTCTTTGTCTCTCTGTGTCTCTTTCTGGCGAAAATAAGAACCCTAGGCGCTGGTTTTTCTCGCTCACCGGAAAGCGGTGCCGGAGCTCGCCGGAGTACAGTATGTCAGCAGCGAGCGGGTTTCAGCCTTTCCCTTCCACCGCAAAGCAAGTTTTGGCGGATCTCAAGTGCCTGAATCCCACCCTTGTGGTAAGGGGAGGAGGGGATTTGACCGGCGGGTTCTCCGAGAGGTCCCCTGTCCTGCTGTCGAGAACGCCGGATTTGTTCGCTGGCGCAGGCCAGACGCTCTCGGGGGCAGTTGATGTAGAAGCTCCTGCAATTGGTGCGAGAGTCGGAGGGTTGGACGCCGTCCCGGTACAGGCCGCTCTGCCTGAGAAGCCGGCATCGGAGATGATGGCGGTCAACAGGCCGGAATGGCTTCCGGCCGGGTGGACAACCGGGATCAAGGTCCGGACCAGTGGAGCAACGGCTGGAGCAAGGGATAAGGTAACCCTAAAGGCCTAAACTACCAGTGTAAGAATGGCGACAATGCAAAAGGAAGGAATTTTTCCCCGTTTCATCTATTGTTTTCCTAATTCGTTTTATCTCGATCCAATGAGTAAATAGATATGTAATAAAATTCTACCTATGTTGTGTGGGATGGATGAGTTTCCTGTCTTCTTGTCGCGGATTGTTGTTACAATCATTCGATTTGTGGTCCCATTTTTTTACTTCTGGATCTATGAAGCCCTTTGTAGGGCATGAATTTATTTCGTTCGATGGACGAAGTTGCAGCCTGGCCCTTAGTTTCCGGTTAATAGGTGCACGTTCATCCAAAATCATGGATGCTGCTGCACTTTAGCTGAAAATTTTGAAATTGAATGTGTTATAAAGAATCAATTAATTCTAATCATTCTTATGTTCCTTAGATGTTTCAACAACTCACTCTTTATGTTTTTGATAATGCAGCTTATGCAATGCTGCTCGAGAAATGTAATCGGTTATTTCATATAACCTGTAAAAAAGCTTCAATGCTGAAAGTATTCCAGTATGTTTTCGCTCCTGGCAACCCTAGAGTCTCCCCTTCAACCATAAATATCAGTTTGTATCGCTCCCACTTTCGTTTTGAAGAATATTACAACTTTTCTAGCATTAATCCTGAAAATTTATCCGAAATGTCGAAAGGCCAGCTACTTCCTCCCTGTTTAACGTTTCTCCATCAAAAAAATTTTCTTGTCACATCAACGAACCATCCACAAATATAGGAGGCCCCGTGTGGGTGTGTTTGTGGGGGAGGGAAGCAAGTGGTAGCAAAGGCAGATAAGTAGAAAAAAAGTTATGAATGCTTACATGCACATCACTTGGTTTTATATATTTTGGTTATTTCTTCGAATGAGAATTGCTACCTACTTGATCATAGTTTCTGATTGTGCAGTATTTCTATGACCCAGTTTCAAATAGGCGGTTCCGATCCAAAAAAGAGGTGTTGAGCTTTCTTCAAACTGGGAAGCTAGGAAGGTACAAACCTAAAGTGCTGAAGGAATCAGATGCCCACTCGACACACTCGACAGACAATGACCTTCCTGTGAGTCTTAACTACTTAGAGCTTCTTTGATGCAATATTATCGGTTTTGGCTTCTCACCGTCGCTAACCAGACCATCTAAGTCGGAAGGAAAGTCCAAAACTGTCAATTTGAACAATGGTTGTTGAAATAGCTGAGAAGTTTATTCATGATAATTGCCTTTTTCACATTGATCTGAAAGGCACATTTCATAGTCTTCTTTGCTCTTTACTGTTTAGACTAGTGTGCTGTGGTCCGAATTCCAAAACACTTACTAACATGTTTGATGCGATAAACTTGCCTTTGGGTAGGCTGGCTTAAACTCCAAGCGGAAAAAATTTGATTTTTTCAGTAGACCAGCAAAGGTTAGATGGGTTCTTGATGGGCCAAACGGGTCATGGACGCCATTTATTGGTGATGAAGAGCTATCCGAATCGACCAAGAGGGCATGGATGGACGCTCTTGTACTTGATGGAGATGAAATGGACGCTTGCAAAGAGTAATTTCTCCTAACTGGCTTATTCATAATTTTGAGAAGATAAAGTAAAATTGGGTTTTACAGTGTGACTTCATGCTGGTCTGCAGATAATATCCAACTGGAAAGAATTTGGAGCGCTGAAAGGGCTCTGCTGCGTTGGTGCGGTTGCAGATAGCACAAGCTTCTTCTTTCTCAGCCTGGGATTCTATCGCAACAGAGCAATAAATTTGCAGTACCGTTCTGCACAAAAGTTTATGGATTTCTCTGCTGGAGGTCAGTTGCGAGCGTGCTGGTCTTGGCGAGATCTTATGATGTCTGCCTTGCCAACAGAGAATCAAGAAGAAGGCCTGTCAATTTATTCATGAGCAAATAAAGGGTGACCCGGATGGAAAAAAGCATGTATCCACGAAAAGAAAATGAGCGTGCGCTCTATACTGCTTCGAGGCTGCATAGAAAAATTGGTAGCGGGAGTTTCATGTGCGCGAGTTTCGTTTGGACTGCATTGTAAATGTCGTGGGAGACCTTGTAACACCATTTTAAACTGAAGACAGAAGTTGTATGACAGAAGCGTTGGAATGGACATTACAATTTATGAGATACTGGGGCTCACTTTTTAGTAACCAAATAATTAATTGAAGAGGTGGCATAACTAGGAATATATTTCGTGGTTTCACCCAGATACAATTGTCTTAGATGCTTCTGTTTATGGAATCTCAGAAGTGATGTTATTATAAGCTCTTCTGGAGAAAGTCACGTAGAGTGGTATCACTATGATGCTAAGAAGTACAAGTTTTATACAAGTGTTAGTGTTACAGAAGTTTTCGGTATCCATCTGCATAATTTATTTGACCGAGATTGAAGATAAAGCGAATGATTTTCTTGAGGGGATCTATTTCAACTGCCCTTGAGTTCTTTGCAAGGGTTCTGTCAAATTAATCTCTGACCTATAAGTAAGCAATTAATTAAAAAAAATCATCCTTAGGCTTCATACTTTTAAGATAACTCCAACCTTTTTTTGTTAACCATGGATAGCAGCTTACCATGCTCATAATATACTCAGAAAAGATGCGTTCATGCCATATTGGAAATGCATGACGTCCGCAGAACATCTATTGCCCTTGTACAGCTTGAAGCTGACTTTACCCACTGGATCTTTCTCCGTCCACAAACATCTGAGTTTAGCACCAATTTCTATACCACACTTGCGAATCATTTGCCACAAGACAACGAATCAATGATCAGAAATGTGATTATATCCAGCTGTGACAATGACGTTGTGGCCTAAACCAACTAAATCCCAATTACAAAATTTTAAAAAATTGTGTAGGATGATTATATTAAATTTCTTAAGAGTAATCGTTTGATCTGATAAAACTTTTTTCTGAAAAATATCATTAAATATTATCAGATATTTCATAAAATAAACTAGTAAGGATCGGACACGTGCCAACAAGAAATGAATTCGCCCAAGGATTGAGCTCAAGCATTCAAGTGAAAGAGGCCAAGAATTCAATAATGGAAAGGCCATCTCTGAGCCACAATTTGCCAATTAAAGGGAAGAAAAACGAATCAGATGTTTCGTGATCCTGTCCCCTCCTGGCCTTGGATCATGTCAATGAGGGACTGCGAAAATCAGCCCAAAATGAAAAAAAAAAGGAACTGTGGATTTTATGTGCGATTATGATGAAATTTCTCAGGGAACATTGATTCCGACAAGCTAGCGTACGAATTCTGTTTCCTCTTTCTTGGAAGGCTAAGCCATAGCTTTCTTTGAGGCAAAACGCAGACCATGATTTTCAGTTTTTAAATACCAAGCTGCCCAACAACGTCTCAGAAAGGCAAATGTATATGGATGTCCGCTTGATCACATCAAGGAAAGATGATAAAAATCAATAAGAGAACCAGAAAACAGTACCCCAAAGGAACTCATGAAGCCGTATGAACGTGCCTCTGCCTGCGAACAGCCAAACGGGGAGTTCCTTCTCTGAATGATCTCTGGTTTTCATTCTTCAGGCCTTTCTCTTCCACTTGGCTATTAGTGCATATGAACTGCAAAAAGCAGAAGGGAAATGTGTCAAAAAGAGCACAGCAAACTAGATCCTGCGACCTCATTCCTGTTTAACTTCAAATCTTGAAATGTTCTTTGTGTGAGAAAGTACTATAACTTTTGTTAGTTTTCCTCGGGACAATGTCATTCCTCAAAAAAAGAAAAAAAAAAATCACTTCATTTGCATGTAAAAAAACCATAGAAACCATTTTTGTCATGTAACTATAAGAAACATTTTTCAAATGTGTGATGTTCCAAAAAATAATGTGTTTTATTCAGCATTATCTTGGCCTTGGAAAATTTCACTATAAACTACAGCATTTCAAAGCTACAAATGACATTTGTGGCTGGAATCAAATCTCACCAATAACAGTGTGCATTTTGGTCAGCCATTCAGTTCAGCTGGATACGGCAGATGAGATCCAATCTGCTCAAGAAATTTCATCAACCGCATATGCTTTGCCATCCACTGCTCCATTAGCTTCTGCTCTTTGACTTCTGCCTCTTTCCTGATGAACTGTAGCTGTTCCCTGTACTCGACGTCCATTCTTTCTAGTAATAGTCTCTGCTCTTCCCTCAGTGCACGCACCTTTGACTCTATTTCTTCCATCTTCTCTAACCGTCTAGATTCCTTTTCTGACTCGAGCTGCAGCTCCAACCTCTTAAGTCTCCATGCTGCTTCTTTCTTATGTGCTATCCATTGATGGTGGCCTTCTTCTAATTCCTTGCAGCATTCAATGAACTCAGACAACTGAAATCCATTGCTAGGACGCAAATTGCCGGGAACAACATCAGGTCGTTCTGGACAAATCCATGGTAGAGGGGTTGGTGAGACTGTGCTTCCGGAAGTATCTGAAGGAGACAGAGTAAGGGCTACAGAAGGAGAGGATGGCCGAGCAGAAGACAACCATGGCGGAAGCATAGGTGTAGAAACTGAAGGGGGAGGTGAGATGGAGTGAAGGAAACCATCAGAAGCAGCCATAAAGAAGCAGCTATTCTGATCGACAGGGCCACCAAGTGAAGGGATAACAGTGTGTGGCTGTCTTTCCTTCACAAGCTTCTCTGCAAATGTCTCAAGTATGTGGTCGTACTTCCCACTCTCAAGGGTGTACTCAGCCTTGCTCTCCCGTTGTTCTCGTAATTGTCTCTCCTTGAACACCTCCCACCACTTGCCTAGCCTCTTGGCAGTTCTTCCAGGAATCTCGGCAGCGATTTTCTTCCACTTGTTTCCGTGCTTCGCCTGAAGATGGATTACCAGCCTCTGCTCTTCCTCAGTGAGCGACCCCTTCTTGATTCCAGGTTTCAAATAGTTCTTCCACCTCTCTAAGCAGGACTTAGCATCCCTGTTAAACTGGGGTTTGTTCATCCGCTGGGAAACCAGGTTCCATTCACGAGGTCCATAATGCTTCACATAAGCATATAGTAAAGCATCCTCTTCAGGCTTCCACCGCTGCCTCTCCTTCATTTCGAGCATTTGGTTCCAATTTTATCATCATCTTCATAATATATCTGCATAAAAATTGAATTTAAAGATCAATGGATTATCACAAAAGAACTGAGGAAAATTCTAAATTCACATTATCCATAAAGAAATTCCTGTACGGTCATGAAATATAAAAGCGGGCAGACTGACTGAAGGATCACTCACTTTCATTGCTTATGCCAAACAAAAGTACACAGTGACCAAAAAACACAAATACAGAGCAAGAAAGAACAAAAAGAAACATAAGATGTTAAGGTACAAAATGAGTTGGATTCTCTTATCAATGAACAGATATACAGGGACAGGTACCTGCTTTGCAAAAGATGACATAGCAATTAGAAAAACAATAACGTTGTTAGTATTAGTGTATGCAGCTAGGAATCCTCCTGAGAAAAGACCCCACAAAGCCAACTCAGAAAATCGATAATCCCCGAGCCATTGCAACTGATTTTGGTATCTTATTTTGACATCACACAGTCTTAATATAAGAAAAACAAAATGTAGAACCGAGAATGCAACCACATAGTAGCTGAAAGAAAGGGTTCCACATTCTTGTAAAGCTCTGGGAAAAAATGTAAATGGTCCTCTTCTACCATCCCCCAAAGACCATCTAACTGATTCAGTAACCTCCATCCCATCCCTTCGATACCAGCAAACCGATTCGGTAGCTGCCATCCTTCCCCACCATCATGTGCACAGAACACTTGAACACTTGATTCTGGAAGAAACTAGGATACCCACGCACATACAAAAACATATTGTCCACAAGAGGACACTCTCTAGGACCCATCAACTAAGGTAGTATGAAGCCTGAAATACTCAAAGTCTAAGATGAGATGAGCATGATCTGCCAAAACAAAATTGTGCAATAAGTTTGAGGTTGAGAAAATCAGAAAACAAAATCCCATGGAGGAAAATTGGAAAATCGAATTTAAAAACTTGAGGAGACAGACTGCAAGAGGGAAGAATGTAATAGTAAAAAGCATAGAAGCAATAGCAACTGTTGTAGATCAGTAGGTTCCAGTAGGAAGTGAGAGATGAAGTACTAGATGGACAAACACTGACACCTGTGTCTCTTACCTGAGGTTGATCTGGACTTTGGGTTGCATAACAAAATGGAAAAAACTAAACCTTCACCCCTTCCTGAAGATGCGTATCAAAATTGCAATATGAAACATGCAGGACAACATTGTCCCAACTTGGAATGTTGGTATTTGGGAATTCCTCCATAAAAAAGTTTTAAGAAAGCATCAGCATGAACAGATTACAACTCGATTAACATGATGCTATTCCTGATCAAGGTAATGACTGACAAGAATGAAAGTGGCTTAAACACACAATTAACAAGATTGGTTTGAAAAACACACTACTCAGCTAGTATTCCACAGATCAAAGAGCATAATGCACCTAAGCGCATGTGTTAAACTAGATGTTGACTACCATATCAACTTCTGCTGCACTGACACACTTTTAGCACTTACTGGGCTCCAAATCTTTTGTATTTACCTGGATACAATTCAGTTAAAGCTCTCAACCACAATTATGTTATCATGGTTAATGAATGCTTAGCTCTCTGGAATTTGCAAAGGAAACCTCAGAGAAACAACCCACACGTTAGGTTTTACAAGTCTGGAACTTCTTTTACTGCTACCGACCATGATAACATGCCTTGCTCAAAACATTCTCAAGGACCTGAGAACTAAGGAGGCATCTAAAAATGAACTGTGACAGACAGACTCAGAAGTACCTTAATCAGGGGATGTGGAAATTAAATTACATTATTCATCCGCCACTTTGCCGATAGGTGGCATTTTATTCCTAAGCCAACCAAAAAGCCCGAAAAGTTCTTCAAAATTGATAGCCTCTTCGTATGCCAGAGAACTAAAACTTGGTAAAGAACACTATAGCTCTGGCGCTACAAATGTGTCCTATACAGAATCTAGGAAGGCACAGACTAATTATGTTAGAGATAGCTATGGAAATGATAACATTATCGTTAAACAGATGCAATGTACAACACCACCACTGCATATTGTCAAAGGATATGAAACGAGCAACCAGGGCCGGCAGCAGCAAGAGCCGGAGGAGTAACAAGCACGAATTTGGGAGAATAAGACGCGACATCTAAAGTCTTTTAAGTACTTTTTTTCTTTTTGGGCAATCTAGTTCTTTTTTAATCCCGTGGAATTTAAATTCCTCACACTGATGGACCTACATTCAAGTCGGAGAAAAGGAGTTCACTGCAATTAAACGGAGGCGTGAAACTCTTTCTGGGCGAACCCATACGCAGGCACACGAGGAGAGGGAGAGAGATCTACACCGCCAGAGTCGGAGGTTTCATGACAAGATAAAAAATCCGGAACGCTTCTGGTTAGCGTCCCATTATGAAACAGAGCCACGAGCAAACCCCTGAGCACTTAAGTGCGCATTACGGTGATACTTCAAATTCGCCTCCTATTCTGCTACCCATGCCCCTTTTTCTCTCTCCATTCAAATTACTCATTTGCTTTCTCAATAACAAAACATTGTTGGTCTCTACTCTAGGGGACCATCTTCTCCATCTCCTACCTACATGAAGCAAGAAGATGAAGACGAGGACCCTGGAAGAAATCAATCATTAAACTGAAGGCATACAAGTCCCAAATCGAAAAACAACACAGAAGAGAAATTCCTTTACCCATCTAGGAGAGCATCACAAAAAGAAGCAACTACAAAAAAAATCAGGAAGAGAGAAAAAAGAAGAAGGTACCAGAATTTCAACTTCATCCGCAACGAAGCCGCCACCACCACCATCACCGTGGGCTCGCGCCTCGTCTTCCTCCTCAACACCGAACCAAGCCAGAATTCCCGGGTCCCCTCCCAGCCGGCCCTGGGCACCAGCGAATCGATGACGTTTAACGAGAGAGAGAGAGAGGACAATGTCACGGAAAGAGCGGGAGAACGTGGTGGCGTAAGCAAAGGAGCAGATTCAGCATTAATTGGTTGCTTCGTTTTCTTTCGCACATATTGTTCTCATTATTTATTGCATGCAGCGCATACAAACAAAGCACAGCGAGAAAGAGAGAGAGTTGCATGTAAAAGAAGAGGAGACTCAGAGATTAAGGGGGCAGCACGTAAAACAAAAGAGTGAAATCTGAAGAGAGAGGGAGAGAGGGAAGGGTGGGACAGCACCACCCCACTAGCACCAAACTGAAGCAGCGGCTGCAGCACCGCCAGTGATTCTGCGCCGTACCCTCTCTCTTTCTCCCTCACTTTTTTCAGTGCTTAACACCACTTCAAAGCATCCTCTTTTTTATCTCTTCCCCTTTTTTTCACCCCTTTTCTGGCTCAGCGGTGATTCTGAAGCCACCTGTTTGCAGAAAAGGAAGAAAATCACCCATCACGCCTCGAGATAATACGGAAAAATTCTGGAACTTGCATGCTTTAACGATATATTTTGATACAAACGAAAAGGAAAGTGTCTGCCTACTCCTGTGGATGCGTCCCACTCGCTGATCCTTCCAATTTAATGAACGGAAATGCTCGCCTCTGGAGCTTGGCAGCTTCCCTAACTATTCAAAACTCACAAGAGTTACTGATATATTGATTGTCAAAATCTGGATTACTCCCATCTTGCAACTTCTTGAAGAACCTTAAGCTCTGCAGTGAGAAGATTATTTTATCCTGTTAGAGAACTTGGTTCTTTCCTGGGATAACTTTCCAAGTGAGAAGATTTAGATTGTAAGACTTTCATTATTCCTTATTTCCCTAGTCATTTCACTTTTTTAGATAATCGATGTCCCCTTGGAGTTTTTCACTACCTTGTAGGTCACCAGAGCAGTAGGGCATAGGCCCTGCAGGCTAGCAGACAGTATTGGGGTTTCTTTTTCCCCTAACGACTTACATGTTTTTTCGGTTTGTTCCTTTTATGGGTAACGTCGCTAAAGAAGCCACGACGAGAGAGAGAGAGGACTTGACTAGACTTAATCGTTGTCGGTTTGTATTGGATGGCTATGTGCTAAAGATCACTTTTCCTCCAGAAAACGCATCTTATTAAGAAATCTTCTCCCTGTCTTTTGCATAAAAAAGCGTAGAGCAATGTACGTTAGCGACTCTGGTTTGCTCGTACAGAAACCGATAAAAGAAGTTGGTGGTGTCATTAGGTAAGGTTAAACGAGTTGCCCACAAGCCAATAATCCAGAATCACACCAATTTGCTTGTCTCGAACAAGGCCCAAACAGTAGGCGTGGGGAAGAAAGCAGAGGGCCAGCAATAATTCAGATCACCACATCGGACCAATAATTTAAAAGAAAACTTTTTTATTGCGGATTATGATCTTTTGCTTATATTATATACTCCAATCCGGTGCTTAACTTATGACTTCTGCAACATAAACCTCTCTTTGATGATGATTGTAAAGTAAGTTCTAGTTAGATCATATAATGCTGAAAATGTAACCGTTCATGCTTTTCGGCCTGACTTTTTGAAGTTCAAAAGTGATAGATAATTCAATTCAAAAGTGTTTTTACCATTTAAATATTATTTAATTCATCTTAAAGAGCATAACTTTGCTGATCAGACTGGTAGAATGGTGAAGAACCGGTCATCCGTTCGATTTGATAACCGCTACTCCCCTAAACTACAAACATTAGGTGTGTGATGCTTAGTTGATGAGTGTCTTGCTCCCCACCTTGATTTTGAAGCATCTTGGACCCCGTAATTCATTTAAAATTTATATTTGAATGAAAAGTTTGAAAATGCAATACTATATCTGAACATTTCTAAAAGGGGGACTTACATTAAAAAACTTGAAACTGCAGATCTCGTGTATGCAATTATGCTAAAAAAAAGGTTTGTGAATACAAAATTTGCTAACATAAGACTAAGATATTTCCTACCGGGTGTTTTAAAGCATCCTATATATTGTTTCCTATCACATGAGGTATTCATACATCCATTCACATTTAACAAATTCATATCTGTCCTTCTACTTCAAGTTAAGTTTGTCAAAAAAGAAACAAACCCTACTCAAATATCTTGAGAAAGAATAACATGACCTCATTTCGTTGTTTACAACTTACTGAAATGGCTGCTGGGAAAAAAAGCTAGAAAACAATGTTGAAATGATAAAAAATAAAATTTGATGCACCAACAAAATGTCATGTAAGAAATCTGAAATAGTTCCCTTGTGATGTGAGCCGATATTGGCATGAATTGCAATACTTTCAAATATGGATTCAAACTCATGGCTCTTTGTATTATTGATATAAATTAAGATCCATCGGAAGATGATATAAGATTTCAACATAAACTAATCAACCAAATTTTCATTTGGATTCAAATTTGTTCGGCATCCATTTTGCTATCAACAATACAATCAAACTGAATTCTAGTGACCCTGTATTTCACAATTTCTCGTTAGAGAAAGTGTTTGTGTGGGCTTACCGTGGGTGGCTAGAAGACAACGCTGTGAGGTCCAAGGAAGGGGCCCGCCCAATAATGAAAAATCACCGGGGGCCCAGCCGAAGATGGCTCGGCCACGCCCGTGGGTCCACTCTGCCTCTGCTGCTGCCTGACGAAGGAGAGAGAGGGTGAGGGAGAGAGGGTCCGGTAGTCCGGGTTTCGCGGCGGGAAAGCGCGGCCGATGGGGACGCGACGGCAGCGCTTCGGGTGCCGTGCCGTCACCATCTCTGCCACCCCTCCGTCCACTCTCTCTCTCTCTCTCTTTTTAATTTCGAAGAACCTGTTAGCCTCATCGGAGCCCACAATTTTACAAGACAACTCCGGCGACTGATTTCGGGATCGACAACTCCCTGATCGCGATTCCCTGAACACGGTAAAAAACTAAAAATCTCCAACCGCCGGTTCCGTTCTCAACCTCACCTCAAACTAAAGGCTCCTTTGCTCTTCTGACCAAGGGAAATTTAGTTTATCCTTCTTATGGAATCAAACGACTCGTCGGCCAGGACTTTCATGGATCATTTTTCTCACTAAATCTACCAGCGAATGAGAAAAAGGATGCATTGAAAGCCATGTGGCATGAAATTTTCTAGATTGGAAAAGGCCCATGTTTTTCCTCAAAGATGCTGCATTAGAAAAAGTGAAATTCATCGGCCGGATCGTCTTGCAGAAGATGATGCAAAGGATGAAGCTGCATTGAGGTGGGACTGAACCAATTTCATATGAAAGATCCCCAGATGAAGGAAACCATCTACGAAAAAAAGAAAACTGAAATTGGGTATATTATAGCTTGCCAATGTCATGAATATAGCCTTCTTAGAATAACTTCTCCGGATATTCAGTGCCAATGAACGAAGAGTAAGAGTTGTATAAGGCATGTTCTCGACTTCTTGAATAATCTATGGACTACTCATCTCTATCCACTTTGATCTGTATTGTTTTTCTTAGATCGGACCTACTGTTATTTCAAAAGCTGATGCCGAAGATCCTAAATTCAGCATGTTTTTCGGAAATAATTTGAAAATAATTCGATTCATTCAATGGCCGATGAAAATGCTGATTGACGGCATATAAGGCCAAGATATGTTTATTGCCCGCAGGTACACAAAATAATAATGCTTCTGTACCAGCTGAGTTCACCAACGGCCTGAATATTTAGAAAAGAAAATGTGTGGCTATTTTTTTGTAAGTTTTTAGACAATTTAAGAGGGTGTTTAGGTGACAATTGAAACCAACTTTTACTTTGAAAATCAGGTTTTTTAGATGCTATTAAGGGGGTTTTGAAAAAAAATCCTGCTTTGATAAAACCTGGTTTTTTTATAAAGGAGAGTGAACGGGAGATTCCGGTTCTATACCAACTAGGCCTGACTCAGAGCAGCACCTCAAAACCAGACCAGCTCGGTCCAGCCTTAGTCCTATTCTGAACCTATGTTGAAGGTAGGTGAATGAGCCCAGTAGCGCCTAGCCCTAGACACAGGCCAAATGTAAACAGATTAACCCTCTTTCACTCAGTTCTCCACATTTGGAAGAAAACACAGAAAGGCAGATCAGGTCTACTCGATGGCAACCATGCTTGGATCTAAGTTGGATCTTTTAGATCCAAATGAATAAGAACCTGGGTCCAAATTACCATGCTCAGTTGTTCTTATTTCTTATTGGATGCAACTCCTGCACATAGGATATGGGGAGATTTCTTGTTTAAGGAGAAAAATTTTGCCTGTATTGCACTTGAGCAAAATTTTATGTCAATGCATTTTAAAATTCAAAATTTGAAGTTTAGTATGCAACTTGTAGTCACATCCGGTAAGTTCAAAAGCTCGCAAATATATTATTGGACTGGCTTAGTTGGATATGTACAAGATTTGATAACTCAAGACTTAAATTGGATCTAATCGGGGAAATGAAGTCTCATGTCCCCATCTGTTCTTCTTGTGCATACAACAGAATAATGACAAATGCTTTGCGCAAAAACCTAGGGAATCAGGGAGCCTGAGTACTAAAGTTTGATTATGGATAAATCCAAAATCAAAGATTTTGGTAATCTAAATCCATAGTTCGAGAGCTGTTGTTCGTCCTCTATCTCTGGATTCTGCGTCTGGATCATTTCCAGTACAAATTGTTACTTTGAGATTCCAAATATAGAAAAATCTGAAAATGTCCAACGCTTTTAGCAGTCCAACATGGATCCTATGTAAGTGTTGCGTGTGATGAGATTTAGATCTAAGTGCTTCAATCTTGAGCACATGTTCAGCTTGGAAAGGTGATCTCTAAGTTAATTTCTCATTATAGTTCTTGATAGTCCAATATGTTAATTTATTGAATCTTTGGCAGTATGAAAAATCTAAGAGTGCTGCATGAGTTTACCCCAAAGATAGAGGAACATTAGAGTCAATGTTCCATGAATCTTTCCTAATCTTTGGTGCACCTTCATATAACAGACATAATAAAGTGCCATTGCCGCCAAACGATCTTAGTGGTTCACGTACTGCTCCTTAATAAAACTCAATTCTTCATAATCATTTGCTATTTTGTTTATTAAACTTTATGTACATAATCCATTTACCAAAAGCTATACAACTTTTAGATCATATATTATAAGACATGTCTTGTACCAAATAGACCATGTTGAATGTCCAATATACGAACTGACTGCAATAACATACCATCTAGCTTGCTATGGTTTCTGTAATATGAGTCTAGATACTCAAGAAACATCAGTTACTGTTATCATAATTCAACTTATAAATTGTGATAAGTTTATTCTCTCGTTTGGCAGAAAAACTTTTAAATTTTAAATTGTACTTTGGGTTACCCATGAAAGATTGAATTTCTAAATCAGGAACAAAACACATAACGTTTCTGTTCTTGAATCTTTAAGCATCCGTGTAAGATTGCGTTCTGAATAAAAAGAGGAAAAGAAAATGAAACACAGAAAAGTGGGTGTTGTGAGCTGGATTTAAAGGACGTCCATGGACATGGATATGTAGTTCCGCAACAAGCAGCAATGCTGTAAATGGAGATGTACTGGAGGGAGGGAGGAAGAGTGGACCAGCAGAGAAAGAGGTTCAAGCTACTCTACTATACACATGGGCTCCGCTGACAGGAGACTCTGCAGGAAGACAGTACCGTCCCACCGACTTGAATTATATTTGGTTTCTCTCGCTCTCTGTGCAGGCAACAATCATTTCATTGCATGGAGGTGTCGCAGCACAGTGTGGGGGCTCAACCGTAAACTCTGACTGATCGCCTTCTTCATCAACTCAAGACATTGACCCTGACGAAGTGGCAGCCTTCTCTCTCGCTCGAATTTCCTTTCCTGATTTTTTTTGTTATACTTCCAAAACTGTTGACTCCCAATTATGTCACGGATACCTGTAACAGTTTCTCCTTACATTTTTTGGTTTTCTTTCGAATTATTTCTATGTCGTTGATTGCTGACAAGCATTGCCGCTAAGTTAAGATAAAATGAACAACTTTTAGAGGCGTCGAAGTAGTAGTCGAACTTGTTAAATGTGTTGCTAAACAGACCACAAATTATGTGTTTTTGTAAATTGTGACATTTCGAGAACCCGATCGAATGCTTTCAAATGTTATGAACCAAGATGAGATGGAAAACCAATTTTTTGAAAATGATCACAGCAAGAATATCATATTCAAACTTAGTACAACCTCATTAAAAACATGACGTGATATGGCCTAAAACTGACAAATTGCTGCTTGTACCTAAAAGTAGCTTGGTTGGAGTACACAGAAGGTAAAAATTATGTGGTTGGAATCACCATAGACGAATGCACTTCTAACAACACATCCGTTCCTATCTCCAGAAGCCTCAACAAGCGATACACGTATGCCTGGTATTATAGATCCGTCCCTATCAAGTGTCAAATGCAATAAAATAATTTCATATCGACAAGCCTTAACAAGGGATACACTGTCCAAGATGGATACAACCCAGTCTTTGAAGTAAATTGATAAAATATAACAGATTGTTCTCGTTACCAAAAGGTCTCTAAGGGTGTTTGACATTAGAAACAAGGTATGAGTGTTTCATGAATCCGCCTTAAAATTAAGGTAGATTTATGGAACACCACTTATCCATGAATCTACACCAATTACACCAATTTTAAGGTAAATTCATAAAACACCACATGCTGTTCCTAATACTAAACAACCTTAAAGGATTTTTAATGTCTTGTTTCAGGAACAAGCTGAACAAGTGTTCCTGCACCACGTTGCTCCAAGGTTCAGCGTTCCGCTGGAGCTCCGGACATTTGTATGTCATTCTGCGGATTGCGTATCAACCAAACCTCTAAGATCTTGTATGTTTAATTGCAACCTTAATTGAAAAAGATGCAGAATTGAACATGCCAAGAGTTGAAGCCTTTAAGCTGAATGAAGTCTAAGATACTATTTATCTTCTGTTGTTAGGCGAAGCTGAAAGCGCAACAATTAAACCAGAATATAGAAACCAGACAACTCGAGTCGGCAAGTCTTGTACTTCAAACTATCATCACTCTTAGGAAATTTGAACCTCAAATTCTGAAAATTGAAAAAATGACAACCGTGTTTCCAGACAAGTCCTGATAATAGGGAAGACCCAATGACCTGTTGCTGAATCCATTAAAAACATTTTGTTGTCTCTTAGATTAATTACATATTCAATGTGTCACTGATAAATAAACCAGTGAAGTTGGACATTGAAAAAAACAGTAAGGAAGCTGCCCAAAGAAAGGCTGAAGCCTTCTCTTCCTTACCTCCGGGCTCAAGGCACTAGAGTGAACCCCGACAATTACCAGCCATCATTTGCAGTCTAAGAAGGAGCATTCCGGAGAATCCAACCGGTTCTCACTGGTCCGGCAGCCCCAGCTAATCCAAATAAAATTTAAAATGGCCGCCTAATTGTGCCTAAGGCACGCCTGGTTACACTTAAACGCTAGGCGCAGCCTGTCGCCAGCGACTTTGACAACATAGATTACCAATAGTTGAGATTAAAACGTACAGAATGTTAGGAGGATGGCAAGCAGAAACGAGCTTCCTGTTGAATATGAAGTTGTTAATCACTCAGCAATTATGAAAAATAGAACAAATAAATGCTCTGTTAATTCCCCAACTTGCAAAAAAAAAATACAAGGCAATTTCTTTATGAAATGAAATGAAAGAAATAAAAACAGCAGGATCCAAAGAAAATTCCCACTGAGACATCAATGGAACAAATGGAGAAAGAAGGAAAAGAATTCCAGGAAAGCAACCAACGCTGGGACGTGCTCAAAGAGAAATCAAAAGAAGAGTTCCCTCAGCTTCACCCAACAAAGTGCTGATCCTCCGCCGCTGTCGTATGCGAACCCATTTAGGTCCCGGGCTCGGATTTATTTGAGGCAGGAGCACCCACTCCCCGATCAATCTCTTATGCTACAAATAAACAAACTAACAACTGTGCATTTTCATTGTGTATATACCATGTATACCTCCACAAAATCAGGATCCATAAACCAGACGCCTTCCGCCATCAATTTTAACCCTCCAATTACTTTCATTGATTATCGGCTTGAACAAACGTTCTACCTCGGTTTCAGATTGCAGGAAAGTTTTCATCCTCTTCAGATGTTCGACGCATTGGTTATGGTCAAAACACGAAGAGCAAATTTTCTGGTCATCAACATTGACTTTTCTCTCGTACGCAGACTGCCATTTTGACTGAAGATAAGCAAGCGATCTCCAAGGTGGAAAAGGCATGGAATTCTGCTTCAATGACGATTTTGCAGCTTCAACCATAACTTGGAGAAGCTGCCTCAACTTGGAGATACTACCAATATAAACCAGAGGGAGAGCATTCAACATTGCATCATATGATTCAACAGCTCTTGCTATCTCAAAATGGCTGCGGAAATCAATGTCTATGATTGTTCGCTCGCAGCTCCCAGCATTGCCATAAGAAACAATATCGATGTATTCGTGAACACCTATCCAAGGGAAAAATAAGAGACAGGAGTACACAATAAGTCCAAGCCAATAGAAGGCAAAACATAACGAGATAATGGTCAATGAGAGTACAAAATTTACCTCCAGGCACCTTTCCAGAAGCCTCCCACTTGGCAATACATATGCCCGCATCATAACCAGAAAGCCTCAAAAGCTTAACGAGCAACAAGCGAATGCAGCTGCAATTGCAGGGTCTGGCTTTGAGATACTGAAGATCTGTCTCACCAATGGACAGGATGAGTGTACGCAATGTTGCAAACAAGTCACTTTCAGACTCGTCGGTTGAATGCCTCAAGGACTGCAGTCATGCATAACAACAAGACAGTGCCATCAGCATCTGATAGTCTTATATATAACAAGGTCAATTGTTGGGGTAACATCATCTTCATTGTTTATTCAAATCAACAACAAAAAGGAGAAATTTGTTCATTTACGGGCAAGAAAGAGGGTCCTATATGTTCATATTCATTCTTGCCATGGCTCCTTCCCAAGAAGCCCCTCAAGCATAAGAAAGCAACAAGGTGCAAGCTCACAGTTACAAGCCAATTCAGTAGTTCACGTTGATTCCTTGTGTATGATATACTTCTCTTTTGACCTGCTGGTCTAGTTACTGGCGACCAGTTTAGAGCAAATGCAGGATTTGAAACTTATCAGGCATGAAAGTACAAAATCATTGAACAATAGTTGCACCATCTAACGTCCAAATGGAACAAGCCGGTGCCTAAAAGAGCATAACAGGTAAAATTTGTCTATTGTGTACCTGAAAGGCTGAAAGCCTAAAACACTTGGCACTACCCCTATTTACTGGCAATATCAAATTTGCGTATAATCTGCAGCTGGTACGTTAAGTTGGCATTAAGCCAAAAAATTGCATAGCTTCTTGCCCTAAGAGATTTCAGCTCAACAGAGTGTATTCTGCAGTATCCTCATTTTTCTTTTTCGCTTATAACCATCAGAATTCCTTGAAGAAATATATATAGGCTCCCAAAGAGTTTTAACCAGTATTCTTGATTGGATTTTTTTTAGCAAACATAATATATTGGATCTTACCAGCCTTCAGTACCTGCTCTAAATTTATTTGCTTGGCAATAAACCGAATACTTACCTGATAAGCTATGAAAGCTGAATGCTTACATAATAACAGCCCTTGGGGATTAAAGGGCCTGTCCTAGCTTCAGTGGGTTTGTACCGAAGATATATATCCAAGCAATAACGCAGTGGATAGACTAATCCCTGTTTCTAGCATCCTCACTTGAAAGCAGAAGTAGAAAAACTGTTCCATAAATATCAAGAAGTCACTGTTGGGCACGAACTAAAGATGTTTGCTGTCTTATGTAGGTCCTTTGTCTTAATTAGCTTCTTATACACTATACAGGACAAGCTTGAACATTGTTTATCTAAAATCAATTTTGCCCATTAGGTGGACCAGTTTAATATCAATTCTATAAGCAAGATTGAGATATAGCAAAATGGAAAAATCTGTTTTGATAAAAAAGAACAATCTCAAAAGCTAGTTCAACCATGTATCTGGCAACATATCAGTAGTTACTCACACAACACAGACATAAAAGAATGTGGGCATTTCTCTGGCTAAAAGATGAAGAAAGCGTATGGTGGTCCCTAAAATTTATTTTCTCAATGTGGTTTTAGACTATTTAAGTGAACAATAGCTCTGGCTTTGACTTTAAAATATCCTCCCAGCTTATTTCATTAGATTTGATTGTTAGATGATATAAAGAAGTTCTAGTCCTTCTTCGCGAGAATTTTTTCAGTGATTTGTAGAACTAGCATTGTGCATCGCAAGCATAACACACCGGATTTCCTTCTCTCTGGAAGCATCTTGTGCAATTCGATGGTACCAATCAGTAGAGGAGGGTCGGTATCCCTAGCGTTTCTCTTAAAAGCAAAAAGGAAAAACGACACCAATTACGATAACAGACCACAAAGATAGCAGCATTAATAAGGTAACGAAGATACAACCCTGACGCCGTGGTTATCCAAAAGGAAAAGCACCCGTTGGAATTCTTGATAGAATGACTGTTATCACAACGGAGAGAAAAAAAAAACATTTCAAAATACCAATAAAAGATCGAGAAGAAATAATCACCGGTCGATATCCACGGTCTAACTTCAAGAAAATAGATCTTACCAAATTTATGAAAATCATGCCTACTCCAATTTTGACGGCAAAAACTTTTAACATAAATCAAACTTCAACTCTATAATTATTAAAATAGAAAAAGAAATCTTGTAAATATATGCAAGTATTTTGTAAATTTCAAAGAAGTCCAAAATTCAGATAAGGAATGCTGGAGGAAAGAGAGACGACACTCACGTGGATCTTCTTTGCACACTGAGCGAGATCAAGAAGCCCGGAGTCGCTGTCGCTGCTGCACCAAGACTCCGCGCCAATGCTCCCATTCTCCACGAAGTCCTTTACCATCAGAGCCAAGTCGTGCTCGCTTTCATGGCTGAAACCGCCGTCTCCTCGACCGACTGCCGCAGCCCACACATCGTCCGCCTCGCCCCAAGCCGGAAGCCAGTCTCTGGCGCCCTCATTCCTGCCCTCTCCTCCTCCTGCGACGGAGGCAACACGCCTCCGGTGGTCCCAGGTTCCCAGTTTAGCCCAACCCAGAACCCCAATTCACTTCGTTCAAAGAATATTTCCAAACTGAAGCCTATTTCTCTTCCTACTAAGAATCTGTTCTGCAATTCAAACGCCAACGACGAACCATAGGTCGCCCTCCGAGAAAATCAACAAACAAAAACCAGGAAATTGCAAAGTTAGGTGCACGGAAGCCCTACTCGGACCCTTTGATCTCGCCCTGCCCCCCTTCTCCTCCTCCTAGAGAATCGAATTCAGAAACAAATAGCCCTGTGATCTCGCCTGTCCCCCTTCTCCTTCTCCTAGAGAATCGAATTCAGAAACAAATAGCCCTGTGATCTCGCCTACCCCCCTTCTCCTTCTCCTTCTCCTAGAGAATCGAATTCAGAAACAAATAGCAGAATTCGTATAAGAGAAACTATTCTTTTATCTTTTCCTTCCAATATCTTTCTTTTTTCCGGGAGGAGAAGGAAAATGGCGGATGGCGATGACCCAGAGGGCCGAGGGAAATCCTGCAACCCAACGGATGAGGGACGAAGGCAAACAGACGGTGCTTATATGGCCAATTCCAAAACCAATATTACCCCTACGCAGATGGCGAATTTACAATGACATCCTTTTAGCTGCCGTCCATTCGAAAACCCCTCTCCCCTTCTCTCGCATCGATGAACAAAATTAAAAATTTTAAATTTAAAATTTCATTGAAATATATCAAATATTAATTTCCGTATTTGAATTATTATAATATATATTATATATATATTTTTAATTCAGAGTGGTTTGATTCTAATGAAGCAAGGAATAAGTAGATACCAAACTTTAAAAATGTGAATTTGTGCACATGAGGAAGCCTCTTCCTCCCTTCCTCTTAGGTAGCTTTTAATTTTTGTTTAATGCTAAAACTACTCTCATATGACGAGGGAGGAAAACTTTACAACTAAGGATGATTTGACAGCTTACCTTTTCCCAATCATCGAGTACATTATTCTTCTTATTATATACATTGCATTTGTACCATTTATTAAAAAATATTTTCGACATCACAACGCTTCATTGTCAAAGATGCCTTAAAAATGAAACCGATGCAACTGTTATTCTAGTGAACTTGAATAGTTCTAACTTTTTTTTAAGCGTTTTATATAAAGAATATTCTTTGATATTTCAACCAAGTTGCATGTTTTAAATCATGTTTACCGAAGTTTGATCGATCTGTAATTCGCCGTCCAGCTTGAGGGTATTATGGGAACCGAAAATTTCTCTCCGCTTTCTTGGGCCGTAATGGGCAGACGGCACCGGCATTCCCGCAATGCAACAGCTAGTAAGGATAATTTGGTAATTTTCTCTTTTCCTTGGGTAGCAAGTTATTGGTTTGAAGGCTCGTGCTTGCCGCACCCATAATTAGCTGACTCGTTGAGTTGCCTTGAAAATCATTCAAATCAATTCAGATTGATTGCTAAGAAAACTTGATCAAGAGCGAGTTTGAGCTCACTCGATTCAGGTTATTTTAAAACTTGATCGAAATTTAGACTGATTGCTAAGAAAACTTGATCAAGAGCGAGTTTGAACTCACTCGATTCAGGTTATTTTAAAACTTGATCCAAATTTAGACTGATTGCTAAGAAAACTTGATCAAACTTGATCTAAATTTAGACTGATTGCTAAGAAAACTTGATCAAGAGCGAGTTTGAACTCACTCGATTCAGGTTATTTTAAAACTTGATCTAAATTTAGACTGATTGCTAAGAAAACTTGATCAAGAGCGAGCTTGAACTCACTCGATTCAGGTTATTTTAAAACTTGATCGAAATTTAGACTGATTGCTAAGAAAACTTGATCAAGAGCGAGTTTGAACTCGCTGGATTCAGGTTATTTTAAAACTTGATCGAAATTTAGACTGATTACTAAGAAAACTTGATCAAGAGCGAGTTTAAACTCACTCGATTCAGGTTATTTCAAAACTTGATCGAAATTTAGACTGATTGCTAAGAAAACTTGATCAAGAGCGAATTTGAACTCACTCGATTCAGGTTATTTTAAAACTTGACCGAAATTTAGATTGATTGCTAAGAAAACTTGATCAAGAGCGAATTTGAACTCACTCGATTCAGGTTATTTTAAAACTTGACCGAAATTTAGATTGATTGCTAAGAAAACTTGATCAAGAGCGAGTTTGAACTCGCTGGATTCAGGTTATTTTAAAACTTGATCGAAATTTAGACTGACTGCTAAGAAAACTTGATCAAGAGCGAGTTTGAACTCACTCGATTCAGGTTATTTTAAAACTTGATCGAGTTGATGAGTCAATTCATTAACTCGATCATCTGTTTATTCGAGTTTGAGTCACGGATTTGCCAACTACACCACACCTCTCAGATCTCTTAATTTTGTTGAAATATGAGCCCCACCCACGGGGAGGCTGCTTACAGAGTTCTTGAAAATAAAGATAATGGAGAACCTAGATCCGGATCTTATGATATTCGGAACAAGAAGTTATTATTTGATATAAAGAGAACAATGGAAGCGTTTTGCCATTTATGTGTGAAGAATGATATTTTTATAATCAAATAATATTTTTATGATCCACAGTCGGCCTATCTTAGGATCTGAATCCGTGCTTTGAGGAACGCATTTTTGAAACAAACAATACATGTCTTGTATAAAATCATGGATCTGAGGTCCACGTTTTCATGCGGAAAGAAAGCGCAGATATGAGGGGACACCAAATGGGGATTTCTTTATATGATGCGATTTTTAGATACTTTGACGTGTTTTTAGGAACTCAATTTCATACTTTTGTTTTTAATTTAATTTTGGGTGAGCGGGATTTTTCACCGCCAAAACAAGATCCACCCAACTCTTATCCCCTCGAAATATAGGACCTGTTTTCAGTGTTTCGGGGTGTCACCTTTGTCGCGCTTCAACTCGAAAAACCAAATTCACCAAAAATAATAAATTATATATTTTTTGGTAATCTAACCTTATAGACATGAATTTAAGAGTGATTTTATTAAGTTAGTCATTTTTTACTTTAGGAATGCTTTAATTAGAATACTTTTAAACACATATTCAAACACATGTTTTGTGCTGGTGGAGAGAGAGACATCTAAACGTATGTCGCTCATAAATTAGAGCAAAAGACTTTAGAATTCTAATGATAGTTTCATGAATTTTTAATTATCAAGCGTCTCATAGTAAGTTAGTAACTGCCTTAATATTAGTTTTTTTGTTTGAAATTGATTAGAACTCGTTTTGCACGTTTTTAACCTCTTGGTGTGACTACAGTTGACGTTACATGAAATTGTTTACACAAGTTGAGTAAAAACCGGTTTTTTAAGTTAAACATCCATTTAATTTCCTACCTTCATTAGAGTTTGCTTGTGCCATATATGTCATTTTTATCAGTTAAGTGTTGCCCGGAAAAGGCCCGAAGGCCCTTCCATTCCCCCTGCCTTCGGGGTCCAGAGCTACGTTGGTGTCAGCGATAGCAACAGTGCACCCTTCAACTTGGATGCCGCATCTTACCGTCTTAAGACACATGAACATAGCGCCCACGGGAATCGAACTAGAGACCTGCCTTAATACATGTCCCTAACTCGACCAGCTATGTTATGCCCCTTGAGGCTGTCAAAACTTTAATCAGACAGACAAACAATGCTCGAGGGAAGAGAGACGACACTCACATTGATCTTCTTGCAGAGTGGGCGAGATCAAGATGCCCATGAAGGTCAGAATCGAACAGCTTTTACAAGCAATAAATATTTCTGTTCTCTCTCTTCCGATTCCAATTTAACAATGAAGAACAAATTGCGCCAGAAAGAAAGTGGAGTGTCCATTTGGTGAAGAATGGATGAAAAGTGACGTTCAAGAAAAATGCCACAGAAGACAAACGGAAAATACAACTTTTATAGGTCTTGACGGACACTTCAAAGGTAATGTCATGAAGGAAAGACCCTTGCTAACATTTACCTAACCTTGTGGCAGCTTTTTTACTTTGTAAACCTATACCGGTGAATGTTATCACCACTAGTAACACATTAATGGGTCCAAACTCGTCATAGAATCGCACCTTCACTCACGAACGGAAAATAGTCAGTAATCATGACAATAAGTAACGCCCGAAATGCGTTACTGAAGTGTTCATCACAACAGGCCAACAGCGGTAAACGATTTCACCGCTATAGGGCTCCTCATTTTCCCACGATTTTCAGTTTACAAGCATGTCAAAATTAAAGCAATTTTGGAAAAAAATGTCAACCGTACAATAATAAACAGAGAGGTGATGTCTCTGCGAGTTTAACTTGTTCTCAGCGCACAAGAACCTAGCTTTAATCTGTTCCTTCATTTCATAAGAAGCGGAGTCATGTAGTTACCGATACTTCAAAATTTTAAACTTAGGGTACTTGAATACCATTGCCTCCATCATCCAAAACTTTTTCACATATAAGATAAATAAAATAAAGAAAAATAGACAAGTAATTACCTATCCCTACCTCTCAATTCTCTCTTGTATGTGATACCTAGGTTGATCCTTGATTAGAATAGAAAATAATGAGATATTCAACTAAGTAGGAGCTTCCCCCAGTTGCACTTTTCCTTGCCCATGCAAGGATCCCTCTAGGGAGGGTTTGGCAACAAGAACACCAACACAGTGTTCCAAATATCAACTTGAATGTATCATAATTATCATAAATATGGCCCAATTAGGACATAATGGTAACAAAGAGGAAGAAATATAGTTCTACATCCATGTTTTTGGATAGACTTAAAAGAGACTTATTATCATTTATGAGTCATTGCAATGCCTGGATTAGTGCAAACAATTTTTGGAAAAAATCAACACAAGCAGCACTCAAGTTCCTAGAGCCTAGAAAAAATCTAGGGAAAAAAGTGAGATCAAATTATATTGTGCTGCAACTGCATCAAGTAGGAATTTTTTATGTTAGTAGAGGTGCCTATTCCCTGCACCTGCGTGATGTTTTCAATGTCTTTCTCTATTAAATGGAATGAATACTCGTACCTATTCCTGATTGCTCCTAGAAAAGGGGGTCTTCAAGTTATAAGTTCAAACAGAATAGCACCAACACTCCAAAAGGTCTGCTTGCAAGGTACAAGAGAGCAGATACAAACGAAATTATGGAAAAAGCAATTCACGATTCAAAGTCTAAAGTCGGCTTTATGAAGAACAAACTTTACATGCATGGCTTAGCATGATATAATTTGCATTAAAAGTAAGCATAAGGATTAGCTAAATTATATTCTTCTGCTGCCCCCATAAATTTAAGTCTTTCATATGCACTTGGGGAGCCACTTGTGGGCATTTCGTCCCCATAACAGTCCACAAAATTCAACATTGATACCTTCAATAGACTGCACCTTCTTATATATTAATGCCCCCAAGAATCTAAAATTATTTTAATAGACTGCACCTTTTTCTCTTTTATGTTCTTAAGATCTCTCTCTTTGTTGGGTCTACTTACAGCAAGAGATGCATCGAACTAAACTAAAGTTGTTTTTTTAGATGATTTTCCCATTTCTGGTATTCCTCTTGAATTAATGGTTATACCATGATGTTGGCGGGACGACATGGCAGAGAGAACTACAGGAATTAAACAGCAGCAGTTTGCTCTTAAACTTCTGCATCTAAATTCATCTGCGCATTCCTCTCAAAAACCCAGAAGAGAAAAGTGCATATTCAATCTGCCGCAACTCTCCTCTACCAACAACAAGTATCTCCTCTACCAACAAGTATGTCTCTCCGCCTTTCTCTTTCTGCCTTTATCTTGCGCTCTCTCTCTCTCTACCTCTCTCTTTCTCTTTCGCTCCCTTTGCCTCGCTCTTTCTCTGTATCTCTGCCTCTCTTTTTCTGTTTCTCTTCCTCTGTTTCTCAGTTTCTTTTCACAGTTTCAAAGCTCCACTCATTTTTTTATTTGAATATGACTGTAGGAACTGTGTGTGTTCTGTGTTTGTGTACATGAATAAGGTGGACTCTGGAAAGTGGAAACACATGGATATGATCATGCGACTTGTGAACTGCCTCAGTATTCAGTACATATAAGGTTTTCCCTTTACGTTTTTACTCTTCATCAGCTGAATGTGTAATTTTGATTTCTGTTAGTGTTTTTATCATATGAATATGATCTGATTTGACACTCGCGAGTCATGATCTTACTTTTTGAATACGTAATCACTTGTCTTGATCATACTTTAATGATTTATGTTTATCTGTTAGCGCTGTTTTATCATATGGATATGAAATGATTTGTCTGATCATCTATTTTTTCATCAGATAGTATCAAGTTTTCTTTTTGAGTGTTTTTCACTTTTCAGAAGCATATAAATTTATAAATGCGAATATCCATTGTAAAATCAGGTCATTTTGTTGACCCATTTTAGACTTTTATTGTCCAAAAACTTATATATATATATATATATATATATATATTTTTTTTTATATATGTGTGTGTGTTAGAGTTTTCAGCTTTTCTTCTTACAATAACATAAAAAAGGTTTAAACAATTATTAAAATGGTAAAAAGAACCTCATAATATACTTAAAACATTTTTTGGAAAAAAAATATTCAAAATGTTGCTTTTTTCACGTTATTTTTCCTTTACTTTCCCCTTTGTTTTGCGTTTGTGAATTTGTCAACGCACATTATAAAACAGAGAGGTGAGGTCTTTAATTCGAAGGATTGTAGCAGGTGAGCTGTATATAAAAATTTCGCCATCTCCGTTTTAGATTAAGTTACAAACGGGGGAATCTTCTACGTGAGATATTGACACTTTGTCAATATAAAATGAGCACGCGTGAGGGATGTCATATTGCCATTTTTTAAAAAGTCCCGTCGACTAGTTGGGAATTCATATTTATACAAACATGCACAACTTTTTCAGAATTATCCTTGTCCGACTTCATTGTTGTTTTTCTTACACGACTTTGCTTCTGTTACAAATGAGTTAAGATTCAACATGAATGTCGATAATCTTCCTGATCTAGAGATCGAACACGGCATTCTTTTGGAACACAGTATGCACATTTATGGTCCATCAAATAATGCAACATTCTTGTTACTAAATGGCCTCTATTATATTCATCCATCTAAAAACAACAATCTCCATATTTGAGATCTAAGAAAGCATTCTGTCGAAACCAGAAAAAAAATTGTGCTTGCATTGAATGGTCTTAAAATGAACTCATCAATGAAACCAAATTTGTTCTTACTTCTCAAAGTGGAATGAGTTATTTGTTAGAGCACTTCACCTGCCACAATAGAATGACCCAATCAAAGGGTAGAGCCGCGATTTTTTTTAGAGGCGGGCCAAACGATCCGTAGGTCGGGCCAAGAGGAGCAATGAGTTGGGTCAAGAGGAGCGACAGGTCGGACCAAACTAAAAAAAATTTGATTTTTTCAATATATTTTTTTTCATGCGCGCACCCTGCACCATGACCTAGGCGCCCCTGGACCCAATCACTTGACATTGAGTGTCAAAGACTTTACCAAATTGGATGTCATTTTTATGGTTCACTTGACTTCAAGTGGAGTAGTTATCTCTAGTAAATAGATTAGAGACTAGCACATCAACAAATATGGAGAGGATGGCACCAGTGACCTCATCTTTATCATTCAGACCAAGCATAAATTGTTTTAGATGTGACCCATTTTCATTTGTTAAAAGGCAAGTATAATTCTTTGATGTCAACCACTTTTTCTCCACGCACAAGGAGAAGCTGAATCATGCATACGTCAAGGTTAAGCATATTTCTAAATTTTAAATCATATTGCCTCCATGATCCACAACATTTTTCACATACAAGAAAAATGAAGAAAAAAAAAAGTATTGCCAATCTCTACCTCCCAACGCTCTCCTGCTTCCTACGTTGATCTTCGATTAAAATAGGAAACAATGAGATATTCAACTAAGAATTTGAACAATATGGATCAAATGAACAGCGTTCGAATCAAGGGGCGGGATGAATCCAGTTTTGCGCCGACGGGTAAAGATTGTCTAGGGATGATGAATGGCAAGCCTGTGCATCTAGGACGAGCTGCTCTCACTTTCCCATGCAAATGTCAGAAAACCACATTCTCCATTTATTTTTGTCGCCAAAGCTAACCATATAAGCTGAGCACTTTAAAAAATTTAAAACAATGTCAGAAAACCACATCTCAATAAATAAAAGTTTTGCCACCAAAGCAAAATGCATAAATATAGAAGCTGAGCACTTTAAAAAATTTAAGACTTTTGATTAAATAAATTTAAAAAGAAAAAACAGTGTGAGCACAAAGGCATGTAAGGGACAAGAGACAGAAAAGAAGTGGTGCTCGTTTGTTTTTTCTTTCTTTTTCAAGATTCCAGAAGCTTCCACCTAAGAATATCTATGCACCTAACAGAAAATATTAATAAATGTGCGGATGTACCTGAAATATCATCAAAGGTGGTCAGTCGCAGGTGACTTTTCGTAATCCTCTTAATGGAAAACCAGGGGCTGTTGTTTTACACCACCGCTTAAATTACACTAACCCCCTCTGCAACTTCCTTATTTTTATAAATGCGCCTAAAAAAGTTAATCAGTCCAAACAACAAGGCATAGCAAAATTTAGATGGGCCGTACTAGAACACCGAGGTTTCAAGTAATGTTCTTTTTTTTTTTTTTTCCTTTTCTGCTACGTACTTTAGTAAATTCCCATATGATATGTTTGCAATTGGTGAGGCAAAAAATTGTAGGGTATTGAAGGGTGCCTTTGAAAGCAAATATCTCAAATTTACGAATTTGGTGTGGCAAAAGATCTCCAGTCAAAACTTTGAGTTTATCAAACTACAATGTCTTAAAAGTTGAATTTAGTGATATTTATACTTAAAATTGGCATTATTATAAAGCTATGAATCTTAAAAAGATGAGGGTTTTGTGATTAGCTCGTTTAGACTATAGGTAGTCCCATCGATTTTAAGCTGCGGATATCTATTCTAAAAAAAATGAAAAAGAATGTGCGGGCATTTAATTATTGGAAAAAGTAGATGGTCATAGGCGAATTTGTAATCTTCAAACGGAAAGCATATGGTATAAACAAGGAATATTCCCTTTATCGCACCCCTGCTCCCAGTAAGGGTCATTTGGAAAATTAAGGAGAAAAAGGAGGGACTGAATCAGATATTTCCTTTTGGAGGGCATCGACGTCAAATACCGCGGGAAGTACCCATCGTTTCTCCTGTCCACAGAGCCACCGCTCTATAAAACCCCACGGTCCGGTCGCCCATTCTTCGTCTGGTTCTCATCTGGAGGAAATTGTCGGACGAGAAGCGGAAGAAACTAGCGGAAGGAGAGGAAGAAAAAGGCGGTGAAAATGGGGCGCAAGTTCTTCGTCGGAGGCAACTGGAAATGCGTAAGTCTCTCTTTCTCTCTCTCGCTTTTTTGATTTCTGATTTTCTCATTTCAGCCTAAGTTTCATCTTCAACTATACGAATCGATTTCTTGTATTTCGTTTGGGTCGATCAGATCGTCAGATTGACGAAGGATGATTGGTGTTTCTTTTGTTTCCTCCTTTTTTCGACCATTTCACCTAATCCTATAGGGCTTGCTTTCCATGTGTATGAGATACTTAATGAGGGTTTCATTTGTATATCACATAATGTGTTAGGGAAGGAAGAAGTTAGTTAATGCGTCTCTCGATATATTCGGTTTGCTCAATGTCTTTAGATTCTTCTGTGGCTGAGGGATTTTCCGGGGAAAAAATTTCGGCCTACGCTCGAGTGTAGGGTACTAACTTTGGCGCGAGCATGTAGGTGGCTTTGTGTGATTAGTGCGGATTGTCAGTTCTATTCGGCATTCTTTGAGAGGAGATCGCTCTTTTTTAACCAACTTCTATATTAAAAGAGCATGCAGTTTTCGTTTTTGGAGCATGGATTTCGTTCTTTATGTGGTGAATATGTTTTTGATGCCTTTAAAGGATCTGATGAGGCCCTATGATGCTCTGATCTGAAACCTGTTTCGGATAATGGAATCATCCAGACCATATTATAAGGCTGAAACGCAGAAAACCCAGAAAATGTAAAAACACTCTCTCCGTGTGTGTTACAGTCAGTTGTCGCTCATTGTTTGCTTGCCTTCCCCTTGCATCACTGTTCCCTTTTGTGCTTTCGTGTTCTTTTTTTTTTGTTGGTTTATCATCTTGTCGGATCTATTCTCTGTTTGATATTATGTGTTCTGTTGATCTCCTATCCGATCTTCTGTTCTAAGTTTACCACGTGTTAGTGGCATCTAATTGTCTCCTTATTGGTTACTCTCACTATAGTCTCTACGTTTCGTACCATGACCATTGCCGTAGGCCAGTTTCTTATGGGTTTTCGATCATTTATCTTATTCGAACCCAGATTCCACAGATCCCTGTAGCTTGCAGGATCCATTTTATGTTATTCATTTTACCGGGTACAGAAGCTGTTCACTTCATTTTTGGTTGTTTTTGTGTTTTTTAACCCACGTTCAAGTCACATTATTTGTTCGATGTAAATTTTCATGACCTGCTTTTTTTTTTTTTTTGCTTATTTTTCTGTGCTTGTACAGAATGGAACAGGCGATGAAGTCAAAAAGATTGTTTCCACACTTAATGCAGCTGAGGTGCCATCCGAGGAGGTTGTGGGTATGTTCTTGAAATCTCTATGATTAGGACTCTTTTGTTCCAGGCTCTCACAAGGAATTTGAGGAAGGATGACTATCTTAGATTTGCATGTGTACTTTGCTGGCTCAATAGCTTGAAAATGACTCTTTCTTTTTAAAGTTTATTTGCCTAGATTGATAGACAAGTTCAGTGTCTTTCTGTTTGTCTGTTCCGTTGGATGAATAATTAGTTAGCATTTTCTCCAATGAATTATTAAAGTTTCGTTCATTCTCAGATGCAAACCTTACGTGTTTTTTGTTTTTGTACTTTATCTGCCATTTATTGCTTTTATGTTCCTCTGCACGGAGTGCACGAGAGTTGAACCTTATTAACTATCTTTTTCTGCAGAGGTTGTGGTGAGCCCTCCATTTGTCTTTCTTCCCCTTCTAAAGGGCCTCCTGCGTGCTGATTTTTCTGTTGCTGCTCAGAACTGCTGGGTTAGAAAAGGAGGTGCCTTCACTGGTGAAATCAGGTACAGTCTGGATGATCTGTAACCTACTGGTTTTGCTTTGTGTGCATTTGGCTTTCAGTACAAATATTGTCAAAGGTGTGCATATGTCTATCAGTAAGATCTTTTCTATATGATGCTTATTTTATGGAAAATTGAATCTTTTGTTTCTTAATTAATTTTTAACGGTTTATGTGGCTGGTAATGGTGAAACCATTATTATCTCTTTGCTGGAAGTAATACCCTGGAAATAGTGACCTTTATATAAGTACATTTTGTTATTTTTCTATGGTTTTCTTTTAACTGTAATTCTATCAGTTAAAAAAACTCCCACTGTTTCTGTACTCAACATATTTATATGGATGTTTCAGTGCTGAGATGCTTGTGAATTTGGGAATCCCATGGGTTATTCTTGGCCATTCCGAAAGAAGACTCATCTTGAACGAGGCAAATGAGGTACATCTACTGCATGACTTCGTATTTCCTGGTAACATCATTTCAGAAGATGTTACATGTAAATGGTTAAGTCATAATGGTCATGATATCTGATGGAAAAACAGGGAATTTGATTTAGAACTTTTTTTTTGGTTTACACGTGTGCTCCATGTCCTTAATATAAGATGAATGACTCATGCATAATCTGATGTAGCTGATGATATACCACATGCATGTAGTTTTCAGTTCAAGTTTCATTGATTTGTTTTTCAACGATCTCTATGTTTTTCTGCTTTCTCTTACAGTGTTTCTTACTTTCTTTTATGATGGTGTGAAACTTTATGCACTTATATGTGTGTCATTTTGCTGATCTTGTGATCTTTTGTTCATTCTGTTTGTTGTTTTTTGTGACCTTTCAGTTTGTTGGAGACAAAGTGGCTTATGCTCTTTCTCAAGGCTTGAAAGTGATTGCTTGTGTGGGAGAAACCCTTGAACAGAGAGAATCTGGGTCCACAATGGAGGTTGTTGCTGCACAGACCAAGGCAATTGCAGGTAACTAGACTACCTTTGTCATTTTTTTTTTCCATGTTACTCCTTTTACGTTATATATTTTCTCTTATGCTCTTGTCCTGTCTGATTGTCATTCTTGAATCAACATCTCATGATTGTTTTTGTACCATAGTGATGTTTCCTGTCTTCTTCCCCATCCCCCTTGGTAGCTTGTCTGAAAAAGCCAAACGAGATTTATCATTTATCTATTTAAAGGAAGTGGAAACTTTAAAATAGTAAAAAAAAAAAAACTTGTTGGTATTTCACCTAAGCTTTTATTATGGCCTTAAGTTTCTTGTTTTCAAAAGGCAAATCTGAGACCCAAGGATTACAACTGGAAGGCGTTTTTTCTCTGGCCATGTGAGGGCCCTAAGTCTGTATATGGTCATTACCGTTTTGAGTCAGAAATATCTGATTTTGTATAGCTGTTTTAATAACAAAATGTGGTTTTGAGAAACTAAAATACCTCCTTAATTTTGCTCAGAAAATGATTCTGCATTCAAGCAATGTTAGAGTAGTTGCTTGGTTTTTGAGTTACATTCCAGTTATCATGTTGAAAATTTTAAAATGTTCTATTTTGATATTGTTTACTGGGTGTTGGTAACTCTGCTATAAGCTCATGCTTATTCCTCCAGATAATTAGGCCTGGGCGTCGAGCCGGGCCGCCGTCGGTCCGGCCCGGCCCGGGTCCGGCCCAATTCCCCCCTCTCTCTCCCTCCTCTCCCCGCTCTCGCTCCCTCCTCCAGTCCTCTGATCTCCCTCCTCTCCCCGCTCTCGCGTCCTCCTCTCTCCCTCTCCCTCCTCCTTTGAGCCCTCTCCCTCTCCCAGCTCCTCTGAGTCCTCCCGTCCGCCCTCCCTCCTCCTCTCCCAACTCCCCCTCCTTCCTTTCCCCCCTCTCTCGACTCCTCTTCCCCTCCTTCCTTTCCCCCTCTCCCTCTTCCTTTCCCCCTCTCCCTTCCTGTCTCCCTGTCCGCCCTCCCTCCTCCTCTTCCGATTCCTCCTCCCGGGCAGAACGTGAGGGTTCTTCTCTTGGGGCACCGCTTGGACGAGGTCGGCGGGAGAAAGCGGAAGCATCTTGGAGAGGTCGAAGTCGGTGAGCATGATGTGGCCGGACTCTTGGATGAGGACATTCTCGGGCTTGAGGTCGCGGTAGACGACGCGGTGGGCATGGAGGTACTCGAGGGCGAGGACGAGCTCGGCGAGGTAGAAGCGGATGACGGAGGGGGAGAAGACGCGGTCGGACTGGCGCTGACGGAGGACGTTGAGATCGCCGCCTGGGCAGAACGGGAGGGGAAGGGAGTAGGGAGGAAAGGGGCCAGGGGAGGGGAAGGGAGTCGGGAGGAAAGGGGCAGGACGCCGGCTCACCAGGGGAGGGGGAAGGGAGTCGGGAGGCCGGGCGGGCCGGGCTGGGCCGGGCTGAGCGGCCCGTCGGGCCGGGCCGGGCCCGGGCCGAGACCCGGGATATCGGGCCGGGCCTGGGCCGGGCTGTGCGGCCCGACGGGCCGAATCGGGCCGATCCTTATCGGGCCGGGCCGGCCCGATACCCACCCTTACAGATAATGTAATTTCTATGGTTAGATTGAACATTTTGGCTTGAATGAGATTGGCTAATATTAGGTCACACAATTGTAACCAGGGTTCTTGGTTTCAAACTAAAATGGGGATACACGGAGCTTTACTATTAAAAAGTCAGTGGAAAAGGGACTGATCAGTGGGCTACTGTTTTTCTTTTGTCAGAGAAAGTGTCAAACTGGGACCATGTTGTAATTGCTTATGAGCCTGTTTGGGCAATTGGCACTGGCAAAGTTGCAACTCCTGCGCAGGCACAAGATGTAAGTTTTTAATGCTACTGCTAATGATGTATGTTAAAGTTCCACTTCCAATGATTCTGCGATGTATTAGGCATGATGCTGCGGCTATCTATTCAAATTTCCCCTATGGAATGCTATTTACTTTTGACAATCCTTCATTTTGCATTTGGTAATTCATTCCTTACTCTGGAACCAGGTGCATTTTGAGTTGAGGAAATGGCTGGCAGCAAATGTTGACCCTGCAGTTGCTGAATCCACAAGGATTATCTATGGTGGTAAGTTTTCGTCATATAATGGTTTTATGTTTCTTGTCCCTGTGCATTAAATCTAAAAAATTGGTCGTAGATGTTTTAATCTTGTCAATCTGTTTGAGTTTGCAAAAATTGCCTTTGTCCTAGTCGGTGTTGTGTTTCAAGACGGATGTACCTCAGCTGTCTTTACCTGCCTGTCCCTTATGGTCGTTACATGCAATTAACTACACCTTTTATCAGCTACCTACATGTTTTCTGGTTTTCTCCTTATCGTTAATAACTAATAAGTAATTTGGTGTTTGATCCTATAAAAGCGAATCCATTCTACCATGTAGGTTGCATGATGTCTAAGTACCGCATGGATTTCTTTTTGGGCCTAATTGTTTCACTTTTAGCATTTCACACATTTGGAAAATTATTATGGAGCTCATAATGCTTCAGAGTTATTCTGAAATCCTATTTGTTGCTCTTCAACTCTGACATGTCGGAGGCTGTTGAGGGTTCAGGCTTATCCAGAGCCCTCAGCTTAGTCCAACTGGTATAACTCACTTCCTTTTAGGTTTTGGTTCTGATAATGCTTCAGAGTAATTTTGGAAATCCTGTCGTTGCTCTTCAGCTCTGACATGTTTGGATGCTATTGACGATTTAGGTTTTGGGTGACCGTTACAGCCTAGTCCTATTGGTATTACCTAGGTTCTGTGAAAATGGTTGTGCAAAAATGCTTGGTGTTTGAGATTTGTCAAATTTCGTGTTTCCATCAAGTTGTTGAAAAGACCCGCCAGGAATCTTGGTTGGTCCCATTTCTCATTGCGTTCTTTCGGTGCCTTCTCTTTTTACATCCCATTCTCTCGAGCAATGCTGATTCTAGTGCGATTTTGTTGTAGTCTCTTTAAAATTTCCATGGGAGATGAGTATCTCACCATGATTCTGTGGTTGCTTAATATGAAACTGGAATAAAATGCTTTCCCTTAAAAAAATTGCAGGTTCAGTTAATGGTGCAAACTCCAAGGAATTGGCATCCCAGCCTGATGTTGATGGCTTCCTGGTTGGCGGGGCATCCCTGAAGGTTTTATTTCTGTTTCACGATATTATTTTGCGTTTCTTCTTATTTTTACAGTTCTTTGTGCATCTATATCTGTATCTTGACATTCTCGCTCTTTGGTGCACAGCCCGAGTTTGTTGACATCATCAAGGCTGCAGAAACCAAGAAGGCGGCTTGAGCTAGTTTTGGGAAGTTTTCTCGGTTTTTAGCTGCTGGATTCGTTCTTTTGTTCAAGTATCCGACTATTACGCCATGGCAAATCGGACCTCCTCCTTTGTCTTTACATGTCGGTAGAGTTTTCAGGCTATGAGATTATCAATTGGCAACTCCTACTTTTGGTACCTGCAATAATTAACCTTAAGTTTTGCTTCCAATATCTAGGAGTATGATGGTGGGCTGTTCTTTTGCCTACAATTTTGGTTTCTCGGTTCTATCTTAGAAGGAATAAAAAAATTGTGCCGTTGTTTTACAAAAAATAATCTATAATTGTGAATGACTTCACTGTGCTCTTTGATCTATTGATGATAGTCGAGTTTAAGCTTGACACGTCGTTTTGGTAAGCCCGCTTTTTAGCCCTGGTGAAGCTGTCTTGGGTGACGGCGTCCTGGACAACTTCACTGTAGAAACAAGGCCTTGATTTCCTTGGAAATTTTCGTTTGTGTTGGGAAGGTCGTGGAAAGATGCTTCCAGTTTTCGCAATTGGGGTATCTGAATCTATGGTGGCGTCTTTGTAACTTCCACCGGCTGTGCCTGTTTGATCATAATTTACAGGCTTACCTATGGTCATCTTAAACTAAAAAAAAGAAAAAAAAAAACGAAGTAAAAATAAAACGCAGTCGAATCTGGAGGCGGCAAAGTTTTAGAAGGTAAACGGATGAGGCAGGAACTATTGTGTTTGAAATGGGTATTAAAAATCAGTTTTAGGGGCTCCCTTTCGTTGCGGTTACAGGCTGGTAGTAGTACAGAAAGATCGAGTGCTGAGTCGAAGCTGAAGCGGGAGCTTACGAGCATTTGGAGAAATGATCTCCCGTTGGATTTGAGATGGCTAGTTGGATCCTGTTTCAATTTCGATCCTCTTTTTATCTCTCTGGATCCTACCTCAACTTCGACTCTTCACATGAATCTTGACGATACTCAGACGGCCGTGCTTTGTCTTAGGAACTAGAAATATTTTTGTGGGTGTGCCACAACAATGGCGTTCATGGATGGATATTTGGTGCTCCACTGAAAATAATGTATTTGCGCCATACATCTCTTTAGATTTCTCGCGACTTGAAGCTAAGGGGTCTAAAGGGTCCTCGGGTTCAGAGTTGAATAATGGGATCCTGGAGACGGGAAATAGAGAGGCCTTCAGGAGGTATTACGGAAACCTGCGGGGAGATGGGTCTTCCCTATCCTGTTCTTTCTGTGTCGTTGGGAAGTTGGATTCTGTAGCACAAACAGAAGTTCCTTTACTTATACTGAGTCGTCAGAAATTAAACTAATGGTAGAGGAGAGATCACCCTAGAATCAGGAAAGCATCGTCTCAACCGAGACTCATGGCACTCATTAGTTTTAATTTGCAAGGAAATCTCATCTGAATTCGTGGTTCCACAGGGTCTCGCTCGGGAACCTCCATTCAGTCTTTCACGACTTACAATTTGATTACAGCACCTCGATAACTTAAAAAACGCATCGAGCTTTAGGATTCTTTGGGAGATTAAACTGTTTTTCAACCCTTGTGAGGATTCTTTGAAGTTAAACTAGCCTGTGAGAATCACCGATGCAGGCATACATACAGGTCCTGGCCGATGCTCCTAATGGGGATTTAAACGCCTCATCGATATCAATATTTTGGTCTTGAAGTTTAAACTTATCCAACATAAGGTCTAGCTGTATAATGTCGTAGAACAAGCGTAAGTTTTGTAATTCATGTGCAGAGACTAGTTCACCAGGAAAAGATATTGTCCTTCTAAAGACATGATTTATTCTAACGAGTGAACAAAAGCCAATCCATACTGCCCAATTTATTTTAAGGATGTACCCGTTTAGGTTACACACTGTGATAGTCTCGAGATTGTTAAATGCCTTTCAATCCCATGAAGATCAAACTTCCTTCCTGTTAAGTTTGAAAGTTTTTCTCAGATACAAGGAAATGATTCAGTTCCAGAAATAAAGATGGTAGTTCGCGAGCAAGCAATTGAAAGGATTCTGGCGCATCCTCAGGATTAGGTATTGTTCCACCAGCGATCGTGGCACCAAGTACTTCCTAACGAGCTCTAATATGATCGGATTTATAAGTGAGTATCTCTTGTAAAATATGAGCAACACCAAATCCCTCTAGAGCCCAAACTTCCATTTCTCCTACTCGTTCTCCACCTTGCTCAGCCCTTCTCCTAAGGGTTTGTTGTGTAACAAGATCATAATGACCACTGGAACGTCCGTGGATTTTATCATTAACTTGACGAATTAATTTTAACATATAAGGAGCTTTACTAATGGTTAATCGAGGAATAAGACATACATTAAATAAATCAGGACAAGCCACTAACGATCTACTCGCAACACTTTCACCAACAATTCGATCTCAGATTTGAGTATGTATGCCTAAGAAGGAACTGACCTGTTTGGTTGCAAACGCTGGACATAAAACAAACAAGTCGGTACTTGTTTTCTTTCAAGAGAACATAGTCCAAACCCTAAAGCATGGATCTGACCCAAATCTGACTCGTTTACATCCACAGTAAGGAGCATGTTATGGAAAAGGCAGGTGTCTGGTTCATAAGTTTCACTTTCGTAGCACGTAGGTGAATGATTTAGACCAACTATTCGGAACTAAACTGTTGGGGGAAATGCTTCATTATATAAAAGAGAAATCAGAAAAGCATGCACCATTATTAGCAGTTTAATTTGCGAGAAAATCAGGCAGAGCAATGTATTGCCCGGTGCAAAAACCAAGTCTTCTTCATCAGCAAACCCCACGACAACGGGAGTGGTAGATCAGTTTACTTTTCAGCAGGCTAAGCTTGCGATGACCCTGGCGTTGGTAATTCGGCGATCATCTCACAGGAAAAGCAGCGGTCCGGCGACATGGCAATATGACCACACGGTGCAATCGTACCTCTCACCGTCCACGGATTGGGCTCACGCGAGTTGAGCTGATTCAGCCGCTGCCAAGAAAAACCAGTATCAATTTTTAGGAACAACAACCGAATGGATTTCTCTTTGGCTAAAAGGCACAGATATTTATCTACCACTCTCTCTCTCTCTCTCTCTATATATATATATATATATATATATATATATATATATCACGCAGCCATCTAATAATGGTCCTTCGTTTGAAGCAGATGATGATTGACAGGAAAACAAGAACAAAAAAGTGTAAAGGAATACTAGATAAAAAACTACCCATCACCTTTTTTTTTACTTGTTTATCTCTGGATCAGTATCAGTAAATAGCTGGTGACTCCAAAACGCTAAAGTTAACACAGACAAACACACACACACACACACACACACACACACACACACACACACACACACACATATATATATATATATATATATATATATATATATATATATATATATATATATATATATATATATATATATATATATATATATATATATATATATAGAGAGAGAGAGAGAGAGAGAGAGAGAGAGAGAGAGAGAGAGAGAGATCAGATGATTACCGCAATGCTTCTAGCAAAGCGATTGTGGATATTGACTTCGTGGATGGAGGGATGAGAGGTTGAGGCTGACGAGCGCTGAAATGCCGAGTTCCTCCATTCAGGGTCTGCATTCTTTTGCTGCATATGCTCCATTGCTAGAGAAAAATAAGGGTCATGACTACGTTGCTGGTCTCGATTTCCATGCCCTGACATATCAGCCTGCAAATGCAAAGAAAATTCATTTACACAACCTTGCTAAACTATACAACAGAGAAGAATCCATACTGCAAACCTTCTCAGGTATTATATCATGAAAATGATGGCTCCATGAAGAACAGAAACAGTATAATCAACAAGAACAAAAGGGGAGGAGAAGAAGGGAAAGCTTACTTACATGTTCAACTTGACGATGCATGCGGCTTTGTCCTTCGTTTCGACCTCTTTGGGCTTCATTGGCAGGCGGCGGCACGCTTCCAGACGACATGTTCGCACACCTGGACCTCTGATGATCTCCTTCACAAAGATCAAAACGTTCGACCGTGGTTTGCAAAGCCACGAAACTTATAGAAGCATGACAAAGTTGGCGGTTCTTTTATGTGAACAATATGGCAACTTTTTTGCCGAATGGAGCATATATATAAAGAAAATGAAACCGTATATATTAATGCCTTCCATCTTCTAACTTCTTTGCAATAAAAGGAAAAAAAACTGAAACAAATTAAGGAGAACCCTTTTGCTTCAATCGAAAGATACCTCTGGTGGATGCTATTTTTTCTCTAGACAACTTTGGTTACAAAATTGACCAGTGCCGAAGCCAAAAATTTCTTTTTAAGGGGGCACTGTAAGTGTAAATTTCAAATTTGAAGGGGTACTCATATGTAACAAAATAATAAGATTCCTATGTACAAATCATGTAAAGTTAGTGGTCTGGTGTGGGCAATTGCCCACTCCAGCCACAACGTTTCGACATTCACTGATACAACATTGTTATCTTAGGAACTTTTATAATAATACTCCTTAAATCATTTCAATGGTTTCAAGTAAATTTTACTTTTAAAAATTCAAAAATGTATTTTTTTATTCAATTGAAAAATACGTATATTTGTAATGTAATAGAAAAAAGTTGTGTGAAAAGATTAAACACCCATATGCTCCATTAATTGAAAGAAGATTCGAGTGCTTCTCCCAAGAGTCATGGTGGTCCTACTTCTACCAAAAGTAGTATAAGTTTCATACTAAAATTGCTGGATGTTCTGAATACTCATGCACAACTGTTACTCGTAAAGGAGCCAAATTTACTATTTGGATATCAAGTCTGGATTTTGAACCTGAATTTGGATTCAATTTCTTATGGTGTGAGATCCGCTCGTGTTCAGTCGCAGTCCGAACCGCATGGCCAGATCGACGAAATCAACGGCTGGAAGGAGCCCGACGTTCGAGTCCGGACAGAGGTCAATCAGATCGCGGATTAAATTATTAAAGTTTCACAGGGCCCAGCGCAATCGCATTTCTGTAAGAACACCAACTTCAACGAAATTCAGAAGCCAGGCGTAAATTTAACTTATTACGTTTCCCTCAATTCTTTTTTTTTTTTTTTTTAAATTTTCCCTCGAGTTGTTTTTCCTTTTACTTCAGGAACTGAGGCGGAACGGCGTGCCTTTGAGAAGACCTATGTACAAAAATAGTGTGATGATATACGATACGACACGATAGATAAATTGTAATTTCCGCTGAATCATTTTCTTTTGTTATTTAACATATTTGGCTTCTTGTCATTAACTTCAAATTTTGAACTTTCTAAACGCCAGTAGAATGGCTATACTTGGTTCGACAAAGAGAAGATAAAAAGAAATTGGCTTTAAATAGATAGGTGTGAAGGTTGTATATTGGTTATTTTTGTAACCAAAGTACTTGTTTGAAGAGAAAATGACATCCACCAGACATATCTTTCGATTGAAGCAAATGGGTTCCCCTTTATGTGTTTCTGTTTTTTTTCCTTTTATTACAAAGTAAGAAGAAGATGGGAGGTATTAATATATATATATGCTTTCGTTTTTTTTATATATGTATATGATCCATTAAGCCCAAAAATTGTCATATTGTTCACTTAAAAGAACCGTCAACTTTATCATCCTTCTATATGTTTCCTAGCTTCGCAAACCACGCTTCATTGGCAAGCAGTCTTCACATACAAAGATCAAAATGTTCGAGAGTGGTTTGCAAAGCCATGAAACATATAGAAGCATGATAAAGCTTGACAGTTCTTTTATGTTAAAGTGAAGAAGCCAATTATGCTAAATAATAAAAGAAAATGATTCGGCAGAAATTGCAATTTATCTATCCTAAATTTTACTTTCAATATTTAAATTCGGATTCGATTTATCACCAATTCTTTGAATCGTCTGGCTTTCCCATTCGATTGAAAAACCAACAACGCTGTCAATGAGGAAGATAAAGAAGCATCAAAGAAAAACATTTCCAACACATAGCAGCAGTCAGCTCATGAATTCATTGTGGTGCAAACAACCAAAGTTCATTTCATTTCCTCGTGGAGAAAGAAACTCTTGTTTCTCCGTCAAATAACTAGGAATATATTAAATGCGGTGCAAACAAACCAAAATTGAGAAACTCTTCCGTCTTCAGCATGAGATGACAACAGAAGCATTCGATTTAGTCTTCATCTTCATCTTCCTCTTCCTCTTCCTCTTTCTCTTCATCTTCCTCTTTCTCTGCCATAGATAACTCAGCAAACATCTCACAGGAAATGCAGCGGTCGGAATACATGGAGACATGACCACAGGGTGCAATCTTAGGGCGCACTGTCCGATCATTCTTCTTAACCTACCAAAAACAAAAACATATATGTATATAACATGAACAAGAGCTAAAAATACAGACAGGTTTAAGAAGAAAATTTAATTATGCTGCAGCTGGGATCCAGAGCTTGAGTGCAACCATGGTGAACTAACCTAGGGGGTGGAGATATATTCTTTTTTATTAGGAGAGTGGAACTGTAATTTCAAAATTTCAACTGCAATCAAAATATAACTTTTCAAAACTCTTTTACATATTAAATGATTTTTTTTTTAAATTATATGCAAAGGCCATGGAGGAGTTAAAAAATAAAAATTTTACGCGTAAATTTTAAAAATTTTATATCAACATATATAATAAATTTGAAAAATTACTATTTTGGTTCTTGTTCAAGTTTTGAAACTATAATTCGAACCCGACAACAAAAAAAAAAACATCGTAACTCCACCCTAGTCCAAAGTTGTATTTGAGTTTACTAAAAATTGGCAATTGAACCCTTTTAAAGGTTTCCTACATTGTTTTTCAAGTCACACTCCTGAGTACCTACGTTATCGTGTGCATATATCATAATCACAAATAACATTTCAGAGTTTTAAACGGCTAGGTTTTTTTGAGAGTAATGTGGCAAACTTAAAAAAAAAGGAAAAATATGGATTTTTTTTTAATTTAAAAAACTAAAAATTAAAAAAAATAAAATAAGTGAGAAACTAATAACACAAACATCAAAAGATAAGTAGATTTACAACATATAAAAAATGAGTTGTTTTTTAGGTATGAAATTCTTACCCGAAAACTTTTAGCAAATCGTTGGCAGTACTTGGTCACCCGGGAGTTCTGTTGATTGTTTTCTGAAATGCTCCCCGATTGAATGTCTCTAATACATCTCTGCATATCCTCCATTGCTTGGGCATAAAAGGGTCAGGTTGCACCTCTTCATTTGCACTTCGGGACGTCTCACCCTCTTCATTTGCACTTCCGGACGTCTCACCCTATATATGCAAATGCAACGGAAGTTCATTTTAGATAATCTTGCTCAACTATACAACATATATATATATATATATACTGCAAAGTTCATGGGAAGATACTCTGCAAATGAAAAGCATCACTACTAAGAACAAAACCAATAGAATGGACGTACGACTTCAACTTGTTTCCCTTTGTTTTTTTTGCCCATCGGATTCACCGTAGGTCACGTCAGGAGCAAAGCCCTCTCACAAATTTCCCGGCAATATGTCTGCGGACCTAACCTGGACCTTATATTTTGTCCCTTGAAAAGGTTCAAATTCAAGCTTGAGACTGGAATACAATGCAATAAAATGAACGTATATATATATTCATTCATCATGTGAAAATTGTGGTTTTTTTTTTTTCTTTTTCCTAATAAAGAATATGTAGCAAATGGAAGCATATGATTCCTCCCATCTTCTCCCCTTGCAATGAAAGCAAAAACAAAAAACAAATCCAGAGGAACCCTCTTTTTCTACAAGCTAATGGCCGATGTCTTACTACGCACCAATCCAACACCTCAAGTTCTTAAAACTATAATTTAAGAGGATTCCTTAGTGTCATGTTCGTATTGAACCAAATGAAGCCACCATACCCATTTTACATGCCAACAAGGGAAGTCTGAAATTTGAAATTAAATGACAAGAAGCTAAATACTTCAAGTACATCATAAAATGAAACAATTTGGCAAAAAATTGTGGTAAGAGTATCATGTATGTCACATTTTTTCGGGGCATGTATCATAGATGTCGGTTAAGATTGTTTTTTATTACTACTGATGATCATTCTATAAATGATAGTGCAATTTTGATATTGGAGAGGAAGTTTTTAACATTGTGGCGTATCAATGTGTTCTTTCCGGAACGAACCCCAAAAAGCGAGACCTGGTCCACGCCACCCACTGGGTCGATTGGATCGTGGACTGGATATCGGATCTGGATTTTGATTTACTTAGATTTGGACTTAGTTTCTTATCTGATAAGATCTGCTCCTGTTCAGTGTCATGTCCAAACCGCATACACTACACACTCGCACTTGGGCGATGGAGAAGCGGAGACTAGAGCCTTCAAGATCGGACGGGCCTGATCGACACAAGAGGGGCGAAATCAACGGCTGGAATGAGCCCGATGTTGGAGGTGCCAGCGTCGTCAACAACCAGCTTTATTAAATTATAAAAATTTCACAGAGTACCGTAATTTTTATCAAATTTGGAAAGGTGGTTGTTCAGCTTTAACGATATTCAAAAGGCCGATCCTTCTCTTTTTTCTTTCCACCACTTGTTTAGTGTTTTTTTGTGTTCTTAAACTTCAGGCGTTTTCTTCGCAAGGACTGTGAATGAGAAATGTATAATCGATTCAGGTTTCTTATGTATGCAATATATATATATATATTAGTGGGGCTTCCGGGGTCATGCCTTTAATATTTTATGTATAATGATTAAGTTAGGTCTAAATTATGACTGATAGCTTTTTGAAGGCTTAAGTTCTCGAGTGTGACAATCTTGAATGATTTCGTCATAATCAGGATGAATTCGACCCTTAGTTTTCGGCCTTATCAAGGGTTCTGATTGCGATATTTTAACTTTTCTTAAAAAACAATATTAAGGTTTTTGCTAAATTAATTAATATTTACATATTTTTGTTTTCGAGAAAATAACGTTTAGGATACTTGTGGCCAATTCACGATCGAATCATCTGAATTGTTTTACATAGGATTTGAAACATGAACCGACTTTTTGAAATATTGAAGTTGCAAACTTAACAACTAGTTCTACTATTGCTACTATTTTAATAGGGTAGATTTATATGAAACAATAACAATTTGTTATTTTGTTAATTGAATATTTTATAAATTGAGGCAGATTCATAAAATACTCAAGAATGTTCTTATTATGCTGAGTTCAAGAATAGCTCGATGAAGTAGCTCGAGCTCGACTCCACAGTTGCATGTCAAGCCCGTGCTCAACTCGATTGAGGTTCGACAAACTCATAAACACGATTGAATATATCGACTTGATTAAGGCTCGACAAACTCGACTAAGGCTCGAACTCGGCTCGGTAGTTACGTGTTGAGCTTGAACTCAACTCGATTATTTGAAAGAGTCGACTAATGAACTCAAGCTGGACTCGTTAAGCAAATGTCTCAGCTCGAACTTGTTCATGAACCGAGCTTTAAGTTGAGCTCGAGTAGCTCTACTCATTGTTCACCTCTACATTTGGCACTATGGAATAAGAATTGACCAAATAAGTGCGAGTGAGAGATAGAAAGAGGGCTGACAAAATGAAAAAAAGAGTAGATTGGCTGTTCTTAGCAGCCAAAGAGAAGATATCAAGCAATTCTCTTTAATGTGGTTTCAAGTAGATAGGTGCAAAGGTTGTATATTGGTCATTTTTATAACCAAAGTACTTGTTTGAAGAGAAAATGACATCCACCAGAGATATCTTTCGATTGAAGCAAAAGCTGATCCCCTTGATTTGTTTCTGTTTTTTCTTTTTATTACAAAGTAAGAAGAAGATGGGAGGTATTAATATATATGCTTTCAGTTTATATATATATATATATATATATGCTCCATTAGGCCAAAAAATTGCCATATTGTTCACATAACAGAACCGTATCATGCTTCTATATGTTTGGTGGCTTCGCAAACCACTCTTCATTGGCAAGCAGTCTTCGCATACAAAGATCAAAATCAACCAGCAGACCTGCTACGAAGGGCTCACCCAAGCTTCTTTCTGGCAACGAGGACACCAACTCCACGCCCCACTGGCGAACGGAACCAGCTCTACAAACTCTCCTTGTCGATGTTTACCAGTTCATGGGCGCCCAAGAAGACTAAGGCCGGGAGGAAGTTGTTGGACGACCTAGAGTGGGCTCGGATGGTGTGCCCCACTGGGTTAAGAGGGACATCTTTAGGGCGTGCTCCGGTGCTAGGAGGATGGTCTTGCAGACGGTGGGAACGGTGGTGGTGGCTCAGGATGGCACCGGTGATTACCGGATGATCAATTGAAAGAGGCGTGTATAAGGAGAACTTATCGATCGACAAGAAGAAGAACTACATAATGATGGTCGGAGACGGGCTTAGGTGGACCATCATCACCGGTAGCCGAAAGGTCTCCCCGGCGGTCGGAGACGGGCTTAGGTGGACCATCATCACCGGTAGCCGAAAGGTCTCGATAATGGTCGGAGACGGGCTTAGGTGGAACATACGATACGTATCGGATCGTATATCATCACACTATTTTTGTACATACACAGGCATGCCATTATCGCAATTGTCTACCATATCGTATGTCACCACATTATTTTTGTACATACATCTTTTCAATGTCTTTCAAGTGTTCACAGCGAACCTTACCATATTTCGTCACAAATATAAGCTATTGTGTCCGGTTCCATGACATGCCACCAACTAGATTCAACAGTATCATACGGCTGGCTGACTGTGTTTTGTCGTATTGTATGTGTCTTTTTTCAATAAAACGAGTTTTTTGTGACATCAACTTTAAAGTAAATTTTACTTTTAAAAATTCAAAAACATATTCAAAGTCCGATTCCATTGATCACCAATTCGCTGAATCATCTGGCTTTCCCATTCATTCGGTTGAAAAACCAACAACGCTGTCAATGAGGAAGATAAAGAAGCATAAAAAAAAAACATTTCCAACATATTGCAGCAGCAGCTCATGAATTAACAAGGAACAACCAAAGTTCATTTCATTTCCTCATGGAGAAAGAAACTCTTGCTTCTCGGTCAAATAACTAGGAACCTATTAAATGCGGTGCAAACAAACCAAAATTGAGAAACTCTTCGTCTTCAGCTTGAGATGACAACAGAAGCATCGGATCGATTTAGTCATCATCTTCATCTTCATCTTCTTCCTCTTCCTCTTCTTCCTCTTCCTCTTCATCTTCTTCCTCTTCCTCTTCCTGCAAACAACTCACAGAAAATGCAGCGGTCAGAAGACAAGGAGACATGACCACAGGGTGCAATCAGAGGGCGCACCGTCCAATCATTCGGCTCACGCGAATCGAGCACATTTTTAACCTACCAAAAACATACATGCATATAACATGAACAAGAGCAAAAAATATAGACAGGTTTAAGAAGAAAATTTAATTATGCTCGAGCTGGGATCCAGAGCTCGAGTGCAACCATGGTGATCTAACCTAGGGGGTGGAGATATAATCTTTTTTATTAGGAGAGTGGAACTGTAATTTCAAATTTTCAACTGGAATCAAAATATAACTTTTCAAAACTCTTTTACAGATAAAATGACTTTTTTCTTTAAATTATATGCAAACGCCATGCCGGCGTTAAAAAATAAAAAGTTTACGTGTAAATTTTAAAAATTTTAGATCAACATATATAATAAATTTTGAAAAATTACTATTTTGGTTCCTTGTAAAGTTTTAAAACTCTAATTTGAACCCAACAACCAAAAAAAAAAAAAAATCGTAACTCCACCCTAGACCAAAGTTGCATTTCAGTTTACTTACCATCCACAACTAATGAAAAAAAAGGTCTAAAAATTGGCAATTGAACCCTTTAAAGGTTTCCTACATTGTTTCCCAAGTCACACTCCTAAGTACCTACCTTGTAGTGTGTATATATCATAGTCACAAATAACATTTCAGAGTTTCAAACGGCTATGTTTTTTCGAGAGTAATATGGCGAACTTGAAAAAAATAAGAAAAATATGGATTTTTTTAAAATTTAAAAAACTAAAAAATAAAAAAATAATAAAATAAGTGAGAAACCAATAACACAAACATCAAAAGATAAGTGGATTTGCAACATAGAAAAAATAAAAAATAATAAAAACTGTTTGGCATTAAAAAATGAAAAAAGTAAAAAAAATAAAAAGATAAAAAAAACACGTTTTTTTCATTTTGTTTCTTCAAAAAAGCATGTCTTTTAAAGTTTTACCAGCAATTTAATTTATGACTTTTTTTTTTTGCATTTTTTTGTGAAAAAATGAGTTCCTATGGTGTGTGTGTCAGTATATATATGTATATATACATATATATGCACACACGAAAGAGGTATGAAATTCTTACCCGAGAGTAGGTCACCTCGGGGTTCCGTTGATTGTTTTCTTGAATGCTCTCCCATTGAATGTCTCTAATACATCTCTGCACATCGTCCATTGCTCGTTCATAATAGGGGTGCTCTTGATTGTTGTCTGAAATGCTCGCCCATTGAATGTCTCTAATACATCTCTGCACCTCATCCATTGCTCGATCATAATAGAGGCCAGGTTGCACCTCTTCATTTGCACTTCTGGACGTCTCACCCTATACATGCAAATGCAACGTAAGTTCATTTTAGATAATCTTGCTCAACTATATAAACTGCAAAATTATTGGGAAAATACAAAAGCATCACTATTAAGAACAAAACCAATAGAATGGACGTACAACTTGTTTCCCTTTGTCTTTTTTGCCCATCGGCTTCACTGGTACGTCACGTCACGAGCAAAGCCCTCTTACGAGTTCGAATGTATATATGTCCCTCGAAAAGGTTCAAATTCAAGCATGAGACTGGAATACAGTGCAATAAGATGAACGTATATATATTCATTCATCATGTGAAAATTGTGGTATTTTTTTTCTTTTTCCTAATAAAGAATATGTAGCAAATGGAAGCATATGATTCCTCCCATCTTCTCCCCTTGCAATGAAAGCAAAAACAAAAAACAAATCAAGAGGAACCCTCTTTTTCTACAAGCTAATGGCCGAATGTCTTACTACGCACCAATCCAACACCTCAAGTTCTTAAAACTATAATTTAAGAGGATTCCGTAGTGTCATGTTCGTATTGAACCAAATGGAGCCACTATACCCATTTTACATGCCCACAAGGGAAGTCTGAAATTTGAAATTAAATGACAAGAAGCTAAATACTTCAAGTGCATCATAAATTGAAACAATTTGGCAAAAGAATGTGATAAGAATGTCATATATGTCCCATTATTTTTAGGGTATGTATCACATATGTCGGTTAACATTGTTTTTTATTACTACTGATGATCATTCCATAAATGATAGTGCAATTTTGATATTGGAGAGGAAGTTGTTTTATTCCTTTGAGAGGGCAGCAATTTCATGTTCAATGCAGCGTACCGATTATTATAAATCTCATTGTCTTAGTGTTAAGCTAGTAGAGTGTGTTTTTGAATATCGTAAGCTTGTAAAAATAAGCACCCATAAGCTTCGTTAATTTCTAGAAATAACATTCGAGTACTTTCCACAAGAGTGAGATATGGTGGTCCTAGCAATACCATAAGTTTCTTAGTAAGATTATTAAATGTTATGTACACTCAACAATTGCTCCTGGAGTTGTATAATATATACGGCTTCAGGAAGGAATAATTAACAGCGTTAATCATTGAAAATGGTTAACGCACACTAAAAATATGTTACCTGAAATTAGGGGTGAACAATCGACTCTTAAAGCTCGGTTCGTGAATGAGTTCAAACCAAATCATTTTCTTAACGAGTCGAGCTCGAGTTCATGAGTGAACTCGTTCAAATAATCGAGTTGACTTCAAGCTGCTAAACCTGTAACTGACGATTCAAGGTCGAGCCTTAATCGAGTTTGTTAGTTTATCGAGCCTTAATTGAGTTGAGCTCGAGCTCAACAGAAAAAGATGAATATCAAGTCTATTCAAACTAGTTTGTCAAGCCTTAATCGAGTCAGACTCGAGCTCAACACGTAACGATGAACATCAATTCTATTCAAACGAGTTTGTCGAGCCTCAATCGAGTCGAGGTTGAGTTCAACACGAAACGATAAATTATTAATTCTGTACAAACGAGTTTGTCGAGCCTTAATCGAGTCGAGCTCAAGCTCAACAAGAAACAATGAATGTCAGTTCGATTCAAACGAGTTTGTCGAGCCTTAATCGAGTCGAGCTCAAGCTCAACAAGAAACAATGAATGTCAGTTCGATTCAAACGAGTTTGTCGAGCCTTAATAGAGCTCAAGCTCAACAAGAAACAATGAATATCAATTCTATTCAAACGACTTTGTCGAGCCTTAGTCGTGTTGAGCTCGAGCTCAACATGGAACGATAAACATCAATTCTGTTCAAACGAGTTTGTCGATCCTTCATCGATTCGAGCTTGAGCACAATACGTAATTGCCGAGTCGAGCTCGAGCTGCTTCCGTCGAGCTATTCTCCCGCTCGAGCCAAGTCGAGATCGTGGTTTCATTAGTCAAGCAGATTTCGAGCTAACTGAACTGAGGCTCGACTCGGCTCGTGTTCACCCATACCTGAAATGGACTTATTTAAGCATTAATCTGGCAAATAGAATCTCTAGAGTCCTCCTTAGTCGCTAAACGCAAGTATTAAGATCATGGTTTCTTGTCTTTCATTTAGAACCAGCCACTCAAGACCAACTCCTGCTGAGCGTGGTTCTCGGTTTTGGCCGAACGACGAGACCTGGTCCACGCCACCAACTGGGTCGATTGGATCGTGGACTGGATATCGGATCTGGATTTTGATTTACTTAGATTTGGACTTAGTTTCTTATCTGATAAGATCTGCTCCGGTTCGGCCTCACGTCCGAACCGCATACACTCTCGCTTTTGGACGACGAAGAAGCGGAGACTAGAGCCTTCAAGATCGGACGGGCCTGATCGACACAAGAGGGGCGAAATCAACGGCTGGAATGAGCCCGATGTTGGAGGTGCCAGCGTCGTCAACAGCTAGCTTTATTAAATTATAAAAACTTCACAGAGTACCGTAATTTTTATCAAATTTGGAAAGGTGGTTGTTCAGCTTTAACGATATTCAAAAGGCCGTTCCTTCTCCTTTTTCTTTCCACCACTTGTTTAGTGTTTTTTTGTGTTCTTAAACTTGTGGCGTTTTCTTCGCAAGGAATGTGGGCTGAGAAATGTATGGGCAAGCGAAGCGGAAGAAGTCTTTGGGCTGGATCCGGATTTCATGTCCAGATCTATATACTGAGCACTGGTGGAGCATACCTGATTATTTAATCCATTTAAGTTTCTTATGTATGCAATATATATATATATATATATATATATATATATATATATATATATATATATATATATATATATATATATATATATATATATAATATAATTTGATGTGCCTTTTTTCGCTTCAATTTATAAATTTCTAGCTCTACCACTGCTCTAATATATTAGTGGGGCTTTCGGGGTCATGCCTTTGATTTCGGCTAATGGCACGCGAAACTAAAGGGCAGCGTGAATAAAATTGGGCACTTGTGGGGTTGGCTGGCGGAACTGGGGCAGGTGGGAAGCCTGAGTTTGATTATAACTTAATGGTAGGACATGTTTGGGTTAGGCAGACCCCCACCAATTTAAAAAAGTGCATCCATCTCTAGTACCCAACTCATTTATTGTTTCACTACAAAATTTTATGTACATGAACCGACTTTGTGAAATATTGAACTTGCAAACTTAACAACTAGTTTCTAATTTATATAACCTAATTAAGGGAATAGAACATATCTATTATGGGGCATTTTGGCAACGGTAACAAATTGCTACTATTTTAATAGGGTATATTTATATGAAACGATAATAATTTGATACTTTTGTTAATTGAATATTTCATAAACTGAGGCATATTCATAAAATACTCAAGAAAGTTGAAACGGAAAGCCGTGACATATATATATATATATATATATATATATATATATATATATATATATATATATATATATATATATATATATATATATGAACAAAAAGTAACTGTTTTTTGAATTGTTTTTTAATTTAAAGACAAGTTTAAGATCGGAAAATATAGGCCGATGCGCGCCGACTGCGTACAGAGATATTGTGTCGGATTAGATTTCCAAAACGATATATAAACAGATTTCTAAAATATTATTTATTTGTTGTAGTTTATATATTGTTCGAGTCTTGTGACTTCACTTGCAAGAACGAAAAAGCTCAATTGCATACCTTTGAACCACAGAAAAGCCAGGTTTTTAGAAAAGAAGATGTCAGGGTTGACTCTTTTGTTCTTCCTTTTCTTCAGTCTTACTTTGTCCAATGATTCAGATTAAATTTTGTCAACCTCTTTATTGTATTCCGTGCTTTCAACCATGTTAAAAGAATGCCCAATGCCTGCTTTCTCCGTGTTTTCTGTATTTTGTGGTAAGCAAAATGCCTTCAAACCGCCAAGTGGATCCGTTAACTTGGTTACGTTTGGCTGGAGGTGAACACTAGTCCATTGAACCCGAGTTCAGACATCTCCAGCTCGACTCAACTAATGAAACTTCGTGCTCGACTCGCCTCGAGCTCGAGAATAGCTGCACAGAAGCAACTCGAGCATGACTCAGAGTTACGTGTTGAGCTCAAGTTCGACTCGATTAAGGCTCTAGAAACTCGTTTGAATATAATTGATATTCATCATTATGTATTGAGCTCGAGCTTGACTTGATTAAGGCTCACCAAACTTGTAAACTCGATTGAATATACTGACTTGATTAAGGCTCGACAAACTCGAACTAAGGCTCGAGCTCAACTCGGCAGTTACGTGTTAAACTCAAACTCAACTCGATTATTTAAACGAGTCGGCTCGTGAACTCGATCTCGACTCGTTAAGCAAATGATTCGGCTCGAACTCGTTCACGAGCCGAGCTTTAACGAGTTGAGCCGTTGTTCACTCCTACATTTGGCTCTCCAAAATAGGAACTTGACCAAATAAGTGTAAGTGATTGATGAAAAGAGAGCCGGCAAAATGAAAAGCATGTAAAAAAATAGCGAATGGTTCACCAGGAGAAGATATTGTCCTTTTAAAGACACAACTTATTCTAAGCAGTGAAAAAAAGGCAATCCATACCGCCGGCCCAATATGTTTTAAAGACGTACCCATTTAGGTTACACACTGTGATAATCAGGGGCGGAGGGAGGGGGGGCGCCTAGGCCGTGGCCTGCCTCAAACTAGCTGGAAAAAAAAATTACATTAGAAAAATTAAAAATTTTTAGTTGTTCAATGTATTTTTTTTTATTTAGGTTCAGTTTGGCCCTACCCAAATTTGAGGTTGAATTATTTGACATGTCTCTAAATGAAATTTTGGCTCCGCCCCTCGTGATAATCTCTAAATTTGGTTACAGGCCTTTCAATCACAATAAGGAGTTTTACTAAAGGTTCATCGAGGAATAAGACTTACATTATACAAATCAGGACAAGCCAGTAAGGATCTACTCGCAACACTCTCACCAACAATTCGATCTCAGATTTGAGTATGAACGCCTAAGAAGGAAGTGACCTGTTCAGTAATATCTATATGCTTTCATTTTCTTTATATATACGCTCCATTAGTAAATATATAAAGAAAATGAAAGCATATAGATATTAGTACCTCCCATCTTCTAACTTTGTAATAAAAGGAAAAAACAGAGACAAATCTTTTGCTTCAATCAAAAGATATATCTGGTGGATGCCATTTTTTTTATGTAGACAACTTCGGTTACAAGAATAACCAATGTACAATCAGGAGCGAAGCTAGGCAAGGGCGGGCCAAATGGGGATTGTGTTTTATGGGTTGGATTTGGGTAGAGCCAAACTCAACTTATACTAAAAAAATACATTGAGACAAATTTTTTATTGTTTTCAATTTTTACACTACATTTTTAAAAAAAAATTGGTTGGGTGGGGCCATGGCCTAGGGGCTCCCCCCCTCCCTCCGCACCTGTGTACAACCTTCGCACCTATCTACTTAAAACCGCATTAAAGAGAATTTCTTGGTATCGAACCAAGTGTAGCCATTCTACTCTTTTTTGCATGTTTACAAGGAAAGTTCAAATTTCGAAGTTAATGAGAAGAAGCCAAATATGTCGAATAACAAAAGAAAATGATTCGACGGAAATTGCAATTTATCTATCGTATCATATCGTATATCTTCACACTATTTTTGTATATAAGTCTTCTCAAAGGCACGCCATTGTCCACCATATCGTATGTCATCACATTATTTTTGTACGTATATCTTTTCACAGACACGCCATTATCTTTAGCGTGTTCACATCGACATGCCGGTACATATCACATTGTTCTTATCATATTTCGTCACAAATATAAGCTATTATTTTTCAGCGGCGTACATTTAACTTATTTTAATCCTATTTTCTTCTTCTTTAAAGCGTTCAAACCTTTAAATTGTTTTTGCCCTTTTCTTTCTAATTTTGCTGATATTTCTCAGTTTTTATTTGATTTTTTGAAATTAATAACACATTCTTTCAATCAATCGGACTCACAAATTCACCAATTCGCTGAATCATTTGGCTTTCCCCTTCGATTGAAAACCCAATTTTGATAGCAACGCTGTCAATGAGGAAGATAAGGAAGCATAAAAACATTTCCAGTATGTATCAAAGTTCATTTCCTCATGGAAATACTCTTGTTTCTCGGTTTTTTACTGAAACCGGCAAAGCAAATAACTAGGAATGTACTAAATGCGGTGCAAAGAAGCCAAATCTATCGTCATTGAGAAACTCTTCAGCATGAGACGACAACAGAACAGAAGCATCCGATCAATCTACTTCTACTTCGTCGTTGAGAAACTCTTCAGCATGAGATGACAACAGAACAGAAGCATCAGGTCAATCTACTTCGTCACTGAGAAACTCTTCAGCATGAGATGACAATAGAACAGAAGCATCGGATCAATCTACTTCGTCATTGAGAAACTCTTCAGCATGAGATGACAACGGAACAGAAGCATCGGATCAATCTACTTCGTCGCTGAGAAACTCTTCAGCATGAGGTGACAACAGAACAGAAGCATCGTATCAATCTACTTCTTGGGAGGCTCATCTTTCTCTGATAACTCGGCAAACAGCTCACAGGAAATGCAGCGGTCAGGCGACATGGCGACATGACCACAGGGTGCAATCGTTGGTTGCACGGTCCATTTATTCGGCTCACGCGAATCGAGTATATTTTTAACCTATCAAAAACATATATGTATATAACACATGAATAAGAGTTAAAAATATAACTTGAAACAGGTTAAGAAGAAAATTTAATTATGCTTTGCAACCATGGTGATCTAACCTAAGGGGGATGGAGATATAATTTTTTTTATTAGGAGAGCAGAACTATAGATTCAAAATTTCAACAAGGATCAACATATAACTTTTCAAAACTTTTTTACAAACTAAATGATTTTTTTCTAAAATTATATGCAGAGGCCATGGCGGCCGTGGCCCCCCCCCCCCCCCCCTTACCCAACTTCAGTTTAAAAAAATAATAAAAATATTTACGTGTAAATTTTAAAAATTTTAGGTTAACATATATAATAAATTTGAAAAATTACTATTTTGGTTCCTATTAAAGTTTTGAAACTATAATTTGACCCCGGCAACAAAAAGGAAAAATAGTAACTCCACCCTCGACCAAAGTTGCATTTGAGCTTTACTTACCATCCACAACTAATGAAAAAAATAAAGAACTAAAATTGGCAATTGAACCTTGTAAAGGTTTCCTACATTGTTCCCCAAGTCACAGGCCTAAGTACCTACCTTGTAGTGGGTATATAGTCTAGTCACAAATAACATTCCAGAGTTTTAAACGGCTACGTTTTTTTAGGAATAATATAGTAAACTTGAAAAAATAAAAAAAATATGGATTTTTTTTAAAAAAATAACTGAGAAACTAATAACACAAACATCAAGAGATAAGTAGATTTGCAACATATAAAAAATAGAAAATAAAAAAAAACTGTTTGGCATTTAAAAATGAAAAAAGTGAAAAAAATAAAAAAATGTAAAAAAACACGTTTTTTTTGTTTTGTTTCTTAAAAAAAACATGTTTTTTTAAGTTTTACCAGCAATTTAATTTATCACTTTTTTTGCATTTTTTGTGAAAAAATGAGTTATTTTTTACTATGGCGTGTGTATATATATATATATATATATATATGTGTGTGTGTGTGTGTGTGTATGAAAGAGATATGAAATTCTTACCCGATAACTTTTAGCAAGTCTTTGGCAGCATCTGATCACCTCGGGGGGTTGATGTCTTGATGAGTGTTTTCTGCTGCTACTTCGTAAATTTTGTTCCTCCATTTAGTGTTTGCAATGCATCTCTGCACATGCTCCATTGCTAGGGGTCATCACCCTCAGGTTGCTTCTCTTCATTTACACTTCTCGACGTCTCACCCTATATTTGCAAATGCAACGGAAGTTCATTTTAGATAATCTTGCTCAACTATACAATATATATATATATATATATATATATATATATATATATATATATATATATACCGCAAAGTTTATGAGATGATACTCTGCAAATGAAAGCATCATTACTAAGAACAAAACTAATAGAATGGACGTACATCTTCAGCTTGAGGATCCACGGGGCTTACTCTGCAAATGAAAGCATCATTACTAAGAACAAAACTAATAGAATGGACGTACATCTTCAGCTTGAGGATCCACGGGGCTTTTCCTGTTCTTTTCGTCCATCGGCTTCACCGGTACGTCACGTCACGAGCAAAGCCCTCTTACGAGTTTTCAGGCAATATGTCTGCGGACCTAGACCTTCGATTATATCCTTCGAAAAGGTTCAAATTCCAATACAATGCAATACAATGAACGTATATATATTCATTATCATGTGAAAATTGTGGTATTTTTTCTTACTACCCACCAATCCAACACCTCAAGTTATTAAAACTACAATTAAGAGGATTCCTTAGTGTCATGTTCGTATTGACCCAAATGGAGTCACCATACCCATTTTACATGCCAACAAGGGAAGTCTGAAATTTGAAATTAAATGACAAGAAGCTAAATACTTCAAGTACACCATAAAGTGAAACAATTTGGCAAAAGAATGTGATAAGAATATCATGTATGTCCCATTACTATGTCGGTTAATATTGTTTTTTATTACTACTGATGATCATTCTATAAATGATAGTGCAATTTTGACGTTGGAGAGGAAGTTGTTTTATTCCATTGAGAGGGCAGCACTTTCATGTTCATTGCAATGTACCGATTATTATAAATCTCATAGTCTTAGTGCTAAGCTTGTAAAGTGTGTTTTTGAATATCATAAAGAAATCATTAATATTATTCACTGTACTAAATGTATCACATTATTTTTCCGCTCATATCTTCACCAGTATACATTAATATTATTTGTCAATGATATGCTTTTCCATTATATATGTTCCATAATTCTCCGTAAAATCGCTTCCTTGATTTAAAGTACACTTTGCTTTTAAGATTCAAACTATTGCTTCTTGTTCAATTTCAATTGAAAAATTTGTATGTTTGTAATGTAATAAAAAAAATATGTGAAAAATTAGGCACCCGTAAGCTTCATTAATTTCTAGAAATAACATTCCACAAGAATAAGGTATGGTGGTCCAGCAAATTTGCATTCAATTTGCTATTTATTTTCAATTTTCTTAAGTCCCAAAAGGTCAAAACTTTGGTGGTTATGGCTATGCATCTGGATCTGGATCCATGATCTTTATGGCCTAATCCAGTGTCGGATCTGGATTTAGAACCAACCTCTGAAGACCGGTTTTGGCCGAATTCTTCGCCTAACCCTGGGGCCCGCTTCATGTGCCCCGAGAAAAAAAGCTGTTGACTTCTTCGGTTCTTCCCTTGACTTTGTCATGACCCGATACGCGCCAATATGGGCCCACAATTCTTTCTGGAACGAACCCCAAAAAGCGAGACCTGGTCCTTCGCCTAACCCACGCCACCAACTTGGTCAATTGGATCGTGAACCTTATTATTTGGATATCGGATCTGGATTTTGTTTTACTTAGATTTGGACTTGGTTTCTTATCTGATAAGATCTGCTCCGGTTCAGTCTCATGTCCGAACCACATACGGCCGACGAAGAGCAGAGCCTTCAAGATCGGACGGGCCTGATCGACACAAGAGGGGCGAAATCAACGGCTGGAATGAGCCCGATGTTGGAGGTCCGACAAAGCCGCTATTGAGGAGCGTCAGCGTCGTCAACAAGTAGCTTTATTAAATTATTAAAATTTCACAGAGTACCGTAATTTTTATCAAATTTTAAAAAAGTGGTCCAACTTTAACGATATTCAAAAGGTGGTTTCTTTTCACCACTTGTTTCGGCGTTTTGTGTTCTTAAACTTCAGGCACATCTAAAGATCATAGCCGCATTCTTCATGTGGGCCAACAAGTTCACGGAAGCTTGCACTCAACGGATGAATAACGGGACAATGAGTACATATCTTTCACATTTCTTTGAACAAACCTAAATCATTAAGGGTATGATGCTATGTTACAATGGTATGGGTACGGGTATGGGGTACGGCTATTGGTACGACGTTTTCGTAAATCTTGGTACGGGTACGGTGATTATTTTATATAATTAATTCACAAGTCATGACAAAAATGTTCATTTTCATTTTGATAAAAATGCTTCAAGCAATAAAAATGCCAACAAAAGGAGGTTACAAGTAAAAAAAAAAAAGCTTTATTTTAGTTATAATATCGTTTGGATCTGGTTTCAAAACATGAAAATGCCAACAAAAAGAGGTTGCAAGTCAAAAAAAAGCAAAAAAAAAAAAATATTTTAGTTATAATATAGTTTGGATCTGGTTTCGGATCATGAAAATGCCAACAAAAAGAGGCTCCAAGTTAAAAAAAAAATTCATTTTAGTTATAATACAGTTTGGATTTAGTTTCGATCCGAAACTATATCCAAACGTACCATACCGTACCGCCGTACCAACCAACGTACCGGTACTGTGCCACCAAAAGTGGTCCAAAAGTGGCGTACCACTGTGACATAAATATGATGTGATAGAGTTTTTATAACTAAAATACAAATATGATAAACACCAAGACATAAAAATTCATCTAAGATGGGTTCAGCTAACATGAAGCTAATTTTCTCTCCCATTCTAAATCTTGACTTGAGGAAATTTATAGCTGTCAAAGGAACAAATTTTGTTATTTCCCCGACCTCCGGACCCCGAGCCTAGTCCCTCTAAGAGACAGGTGATGCCTCTGATGCCCATGCAAATTGAACCAACAATTGGCCTCGTACCATCGGCTGGCCCAATCGGCCGATGGGTTGAATTTAAAGAAAAAAAAAAGCTTAGAGAATCATGCCTAGATAGGTGCTCCTTACACAAAAATAACTTTTTTGCCCTTCTCCCTCTCTTGTTTTTTTAATTCAAAAATTATATATGTGTGTTTGTCTCACTTTAATTTATAAATTTCTAGCTCGACCACTGCTCTAGTATATTAGTGGGGGCTTCCGGGTCCGGCCTTTGATTCCGGGGAATGGCACGCAAAACTAGAGCCAGCGTGAATATGGCCGAACCGATCATAAAAGGTAGGTAGCCTGACTTTGATAATAACTTAATAGGATAATGAGTTTGGGTTAGGCAGACCCCCACCAAGAAGTGCATCCCTAGAACCCAACTCATTATTGTTTCACTACAAAATTTTATGTATAATGATTAAGTTAGGTCTACTTTATGCGTGATAGTTTTTTCAAGGCTTAAGCTCTCGCAGTGTGACAAGCTTGCATGATTTTGTCATAATCAGGATGAATTGGATGCTTAGTTTGCCGGCCTTATCAAGGGTGCTGCATGCCAGATTATAATTTTTCTTTAAAAAAATAATATTAAGGTTTTTCCTAACTTAATTAATATTTATATTTTTTTGTTTTTCGGATAATAATGTTTTAGATACTTTTTGGTTGAGATTCACGATCGAATCAGCTGGATTTGGAACATGAACCGGCTTTTTGAAATATTGAACTTGCAAACTTAACAACTAGTTTCTAATTTATATAACTTAATAAGGGAGGGGGGGGGGGGGGGGGGGGCGGGGTGCCGCCTAGGCCATGGCCCCACCCTGGCCAATGAAAATTACATATTTTTTTTGCAACATGTAGTTGGATGTTGAAAAAGTTTTAATTGCGCCATGTATTTTTTGGATTTGAATTCAATTTGGCCTTACCCGGATCCAGAGGTTGGACTGTCGGCCTGCCCCTGAAGGAAATCATGGCTCCACCGAACCCCGATCTGAGGTCTCTGGGCGGTGTGTTGTTAACCTCTCACTCATTGAAAATTTTGGTAGAAAACCGAACAAATCATGGACAGCTGAAAGCAAGCACGTAACCTAACCCCGATCTAAGGTCTTAATTAAACTTCAAATCTTCCACATTATTCTCTTAAACCTTTGAGCATGCACTCAATAGATTAGGTTTGTTGATTAATGTCAACGCCCACCTGTGACTCGTTAAAGCTTCATAAACTTGATTTTTATAAACCATTGATCCATGTGAGCTTACCCAATGAATTGGATGACTACCAACCACACGAAATCGGGCTCCATGGTGAGACAATTGAAGATATTTCCAGTTTATAACCAGTTGATTTGGATGTGAATAATCGTTTAGTTGGCTGTTTGCTTCCAATAGTTTATGATTAAGGTGGCATCTCTTAAATGATGAAGATCGGACTGAACTTTTAAACAAATTGTACTTAAAAGCATTCACATTAAAAAAAAAAAAAAAAGAAGTCAATGGAGTCATCCAAGTTGGCTCGTGAAATTGATGCCAGGAGCTTAAACAATCTGGTTTCGACAGTGGTGAAGTCATGATTTTCTTTAGGGGCAGGCCGGCAGTCCGACATTTGGATCCGGGTAGAGCCAAACTGAATTTTAATACAAAAAATATATTACACAATTAAAAAATAATTATTTTTTTCCATGTAAAAAAAAAATTGTTGGCTGAAGGTGGGGCCATGGCCTAGGCGGGCCCCCCTTCCGTCCGCCCCTACATAGGGACAGTTCATGCTAAGAAAAACGCATACCGCTAGGCAAAGGTCGAAGCACCCTCTCTTCTCACGTCCCTGTTCTTTTCACTTCTCTGACTTGTTCTCTGACTTGTGTTAGGTTTTGAGCATCGCATCAATGCGACCCAGCCTATATGACTTAGAGACGTAACGTCCACGGAAATCAAACTAAAGCGGTTTGTTTGATATAATAGGTGGCGAATATATTTTGATTAATGCATGGACAACTTTTTAGAAAAACTGTTTAAGCTGTTGGTCCTTTTGTGTAAATACTTCAATAAAAGGACGAACATTGAAATAAGTGACGAATTGAGGATGTAGCTGATATTTTGGCGGGGATGGGGTGGATTAAAAGAAGGAAGAGCCCGACGGCCACCGATGGCATCAGCGGGTCAACTGTCTCAGTCTCCTCGAGAATTATTCTAGTATTAAAGTTTTGCAGAAGAAAAAAGGCGGAAGGCGAAAAATCCTCGCTTCTTCGCCTCCCCGGCCCCCCCATCTCGTGGAAAAAATGGACAAAGGGGCTCATTCTGGACCGTCCGATCCGGATCTCATCGCCATCTCTGACCGTTAAAGCCCTCGATGGAGGCCTGCTTGCTCTTCGCGGATTCCGTGCGCCCTCCTTTCGCTCTTCTTCCTCCTCTGTGCGGACCGGAGCCCCTAGATTTTCTGCGGTTTTCTATCGGTCACTCGTTCTTTTTCTTCTTACCCTGTGTTCGCCTTCTTCTTCTTCTTATGTTCTTCTTCTGCTGGTGAATCGGCGATGGGGAATTGCTGGACTGCCAGAATCAAGGCAGTGAGCCCGTCCCATAGCGCCCCGGCTACAGGTAATTCGCTGCGCCGGAGGTCGAGCTTCGGATTAATGTTACTTTTCCTTCGTTTGCTTTGGCTGTTGTTCACCAATTACATGTGGTTTCTGGACTAATTGCGCGAACAGTGAGTGGTTTTCTTGGCGATCGCGCTTGAAAATGAGTTGTCGGCTACAATTTCCCCCTTGTTCTGTTTTTCTTTTCTTGGCACGTTTTTTTGTGTGATCTCCGACGATTCTTGCTTCAATCAGGAAGTGCTTGCCTGGTTGTGTTATTCCGCTCTATTCTGTTTCTCTATCTAGGATCACTTCTTATTCTTCGCGCGCTTGTTTACTGTTTGGTCTCTTGTTAAAGTCTAGGATCGGCAGTTAAAAACTGTTCTATTTTTGGAAATTTTTGAGCTTCGAGCGAGATCACTAGTTGAAAAATGCCTTTTTTAAATGTTTGGACTCTTTACCAAAATTATTAGCTTAAAAATCCGCTCTTGTAAATATTTATTTTTTGGAGTTCTGCTCCGAGACCTTTACTGAAACAATTCTTCTTAGTCTTCTTGCTTAACCAATTCATTCAAAGGGACCGTCGGAACTGCTATGTAGCTATACGGGTTTCTCTGCAAAACTTGAGCGTCATTTTCGTCGCCTTCTTAACAGATAGGTAGTCGCGTGCTGATCCTTCTTCGTTTCAGTTGTATCATTTTTTTGGTTGATGTCGAAAAAGATTATAAGTACTGGCGTGAGTTTCGCATTTGATGGAATTTTGTAAGACGCTTTATGTTTCAAATCGACTCGCTTCATTTTCGGAGAGGAATATTTTGGTCTTCTTCTTACGCATGGTTGTTCAGATTTAGTTGCGACTGTCTGTGGCCCTAACTGGCTACGGCTATTTTTTTTTTTAAATCTTCTCAATTTGATTACGTTTATAAAGATTCGTCCTGCAAATTTTGCAGTTTTTTCTTTTCACCGGAATCTCTTTCTAGCTCTAACTGTAGTTTTTTGTTTTTTCGTGATGGTTGAGTATAGTTTCTTAGTTAGCTTTTTTGCTACGTCAATGGTCGAGGATTGGCTTAATTTTATAGTAGGGGTCGTCATTCGTGTATCTTCCTAATCACTGAGTGCTCTCGTTTTGCGTTTTCTGTTAAGGTGCCAATTCATCAAAATCGTGTGGCAGAGATGGGACAGACGTTAGCAATTTAAGCAAGTTTTCCTCAGCATCTACAGCTCCACCTCAGACTCCAAGAAGCGAGGGCGAGATATTGCAAGCATCAAACTTGAAGAGTTTCAGTTTCTCAGATCTGAAGGCTGCAACCAGGAACTTCCGGCCCGATTCTGTTCTGGGAGAAGGGGGTTTTGGTTCAGTATTTAAAGGTTGGATTGATGTAAATTCTTTGGCAGCAACCAAACCGGGAACTGGCTTGGCCATTGCTGTGAAGAGACTTAATCAGGAGGGGCTTCAGGGTCACAGGGAATGGCTGGTGAGTCAAACATTATCGACCATGGTGCGAAGGGTTCATAAAAAGCGTGAAAGAATTATGTTACTTGTTATTTATTTGCTTATTCAGTGAACGTCGTAATTAAATAAATTGGCTTTCTTATTTGTGCTATGTCTGCGAGCCTGCAGGCAGAGGTGAACTATTTGGGACAGCTATCTCACCCAAATTTGGTGAAACTCGTTGGATATTGTCTCGAAGATGATCAGCGTTTACTCGTGTACGAGTTCATGCTTCGAGGATGTTTGGAAAATCATCTTTTCAGGAGTGAGTTATTCCTCATCTTCTAGTGCATAATACCGGCCCTCTATGTGTTCTATATAACAGCACCGGCAACTGCAGTTTGATTAAGGACGCGCTTTGAGAGTTTGAGTTATAGTTCTGTTCTCCATGTTTTGCATGGAATGTTTTATTGCTTGGTTCAAAGCGTGGACTAGATCGAAGATAAGCTGCTTTATAAATTCTTCCCTTTACTTCGTGGGTGTTCTTGCAGTGGGGATTTTGTAATCTTCATCAAAATTTGAGAACCCTTCTTTAAAATGATTAGCCTGATTAGTGTCAATAGTGAACAGTCGGAAACTAAAAATAACTCCATCTGAAACAACTGTAGCTTGAAGAAGAATTTCCCCGTCAGTTACCTCGAGTCTTTTACTGTAAATAGAACTACCAAACACAGAGAGAGAGAGAAAAAAGTATCTTATGATATTAAGGATGCATGAAAGAAGCCTTTGGAAGTTGATAAATACTTTAGTTTTTAGTCGTTAAATCAATGTTATCTATTCAATTCCGAGAGCTCAATGCATAGATCATTATTTCCGACTATGTCTTTTCCTTTTCTGGAACTCATGTATCATTTTGAACATTCATGCTCAGGGGGGACATACTTCCAGCCACTTCCTTGGAACCTTCGGATGAAAGTTGCTCTGGGGGCTGCGAAAGGCCTTGCCTTTCTGCATAGTGCTGAAACTAAAGTAATTTATCGTGATTTTAAGACGTCAAACATATTGTTGGACTCGGTATGAATTGCCCATCTAGATGTCCGTTTATGTGCTTCTATATACTTTCTCCGTTTGTTTCTTCCTTCTTATTCTTGCTTGCCTTTTATTTGACATTGTACAGGACTATAATGCCAAGCTTTCTGACTTTGGCCTTGCAAAAGATGGTCCTGCTGATGGTAAGACACACGTATCAACAAGGGTCATGGGGACATATGGATATGCGGCCCCTGAGTACCTTGCCACAGGTACCTTCAACTGTTCTGCTGCACGCTAGAGAGAGAGAGAGAGAGAGATCTGTTTTATCTTATTCTGATACACCTGCTTTATCTAATTTTCAAGGCCATCTATCTACCAAGAGTGATGTATACAGCTTCGGGGTGGTCATGCTAGAAATGCTATCTGGGCGACGTTCAGTGGATAAGAACCGGCCTCCTGGAGAGCACAGTCTTGTGGAGTGGGCCAAACCTTATTTGAACAGCAAGCGCAGGCTATTTCATGTTTTGGATAACCGGCTGGAAGGCCAGTTCAACATGAAGTCTGTTCACAAAGTTGCAGCACTCGCACTCCAGTGCCTATCTCTGGAGCCAAAGTCTAGGCCCACCATGGATGAAGTTGTGGTAGATCTAGAGCAATTACAGGAACCAATAACACCCAAACTCCCTCAGTCAGAACACAGAAGAGAAAAGCGGCACCACAACGCAGCACCTGCTCAGAAGAACCAACGGTCTTCTGATGTCGCTAATGGTGGCAGAGTTCCATACCCTCGGCCTTCAGATTCACCACTGTATTCATGAGGCCCAGGAAGATTATACTAAACAACATTTAGGCACTTGAAGAGCGAAAAATTCCGGTGCTGTTTTAGTTTCTTTTCCTCTATTGTCTATGCTCAGAGTCTCCCTACTTGCTGGACTTGGAAACAACAGTGGGACAGCTCCAGTGTACGAACTACGAGTGGTTCTTGATATACATCTTTGGGGTTCATGCTGCTGATATAGTTCGAACTCGCTATGTAGCAGTGAGAAGGATTTACGAGGTTGGGGGTTTCCTTTGCAGCATTTGCCTTGCAGGCACGAAGGAGATTGAGAGGCTTGGTATGATGTCTCATTTGTTGTCTTATGAGGTGTCTGTGTACTTCAATTAGTAGTTGCTCCTGCGTCTCTAGTTCTGATCTGTCTTGGAGGCGTTCACCCCCCTTCCCCTCCTTTCCCTCTTTGGGTATAATATCTGTAAGATTTTGGCTTCTGTAAAATCATGTCTATTATCTATATTGTGAAGAATCATAGTTCTTTCCTTGGCGGTCTTTGTATGTTGATGTGTGTGTGTGTGTGTGTGAGAGAGAGAGAGAGAGAGAGAGAGTTTCTCTGTTATGGAACATGTGAATATGTCAATTTCCTGAAAGAAGAATCAGATATCAGAAAAGGGCACAAAAATTTAAAAGAATGTATAATCTATGTCACGCCATAGCGACAAGCTTAACGTGAGAAGCAAGTTTTCTGTGTTTCAAACGCAAGCTTTTCACGAATCTTAGTAAGTTTGAAAAGAAAAGAAAAGAAAAAAAAAAGGTTCTGTTGAACATCAATGGCGACCTGCTTCCACATAATTGAGGCTCGATCGTCCATTGGTGAGGCAATAATGGGAGTGGATTGGCTCGCCTTCGTTGTCAATAATCTTAGGGCTATCACTACTTATACCACAAAAGAAAAGTGAGAAAAAGTTGATGGTCCTGTGATGGCAACTGGATGGCCTTGTTTTTTTTTTTTCCTCAAGAAACCAACGTCACTTCTCTAAATGTCACTGCAATCATCAAATTGAATTAGGAAGAAACAAAATGGAGAACAAGTCTGCCATGAATTTTAACAGGTTCTAGTATTCCTGGGTCTTCTTGGAACTTCTGATAAGTCTTTAACATTAATTAAGAACGGTGTACCTTTCAACTTAATTACGGAGCTCCACCATTATGAACGCAAGGACCGCGTTCATATGAAGGAAGCAAGTTAAAAACGCGCTCCTGGACATGCCCTAATGCGACCAGCTATACATGATCTGCACTCAACTTTCAAAGGGCCCACTTCGTTTGAGTTTGTTTGCCACAATGCAAAATTTTCCACTTGAGTCAATTTGTTTTCACACGCTTTTCAAGCACACCCTAGCTCATCAGGCATTCACTTGGACAAAGTCAATCAATCTGCAACAGTTTTCTTCTGTCTTTGGTTCGATCCATTTTTTTTTATATATTTTTGTACTAATATATGTGCTATATCATTATAAGGATGTATTCAATTTCTCAATCAATATTTGACTTACTTTTGACTCAATTTGATGTTTTTTCGTATTTAAAAGTTTTTCGCTACTAATTTCAATTTTTTTCTTACATAATTTTTTATAAACCTACATCTGAGTAAAGCTGCAAAACTCCATTTTGTATGTCTCCAAAAAATCGTTTAAAGTGTGTTTGGATGATTTTCAAGAGCGTGTGAATGAAAAAAAATGTTCTTTTGGGTATGTGCCCCCAAAAGTTTCAAGAATTGATTAGAAAACCAAATCTTAACAAAACTATTTCTATAAAACTAACATTTCCCCAAATTTGAGCTTTGTTTTTTGGGGGACTATTATATGAATCCTCCCCCCATTCAATCTTTACAGCAACAGTAATATCGCTATTTGAATGCATTTTGCTAAAGCTTCAACTGTAATTTGTTTTAGAAAGTTTTTCTTTTTAGCAATATCCTATTTGCCATTTAGAAAAGATATTTTGAAAATATCGCCTTGTTTTTCATCATCCAAGGAATGACGCGCGCCCCACAAAAAATCTGTTCCGCTGGGAAGGAAAAACAGAGGCAAGGGTGGGAGGACAGGGAAGGGGAACACAGAGTGAAGAGGGTGTGTGGCAATGGCGCTGCTGCCGCTTCTGCACCAGGCGTGCGCCTCTCCCCTCTCCCGCCTCCGCCTGCCATCGCACCCTCGCCCTTCACTCGCTCGCTTCTACTGCTGTGCTCCTCTTTCTGACACCGCCACTGCCACCGCTTCCTCCTCCTCCGCAGCATTTTCCTCCCGAGTGCTCCTTGGCTTGTCCGAGCAGGATCTTCGCCAACTCGCCACCGACTTCGGCCAGGTTCTCTCTCTCTCTCTATCTATCTTTATCTCTCGCTCTCTCTCTCTCTCTCTCTCTCTCTCTGTGTGTGTGTAAATGATTTCAACTTCGGATTGTCCTCTTTGCGAATCTTAACAACTCTCTCTTTCTGTCACGCGCACACACAGCAAAGTTACAGAGGAAAGCAGCTCCACGACCTGCTCTACAAGAAGAAGGTGAAGGAAATTCAGGAATTTAGCCACCGTAAGTTTCTTGCTTCTTCATTTTACTCGTCCCCGTTCTTTATTTCGTTTCGGGTAACTTTTCGTGGCTTAATCTTCATCGTTTAATACAAAGTTGCTTGTACAGTGCCGCAGGCGTTCAGGGATAGCCTTAAGGACACGGGGTGGAAGGTTGGTCGCTCGCCGATTCATAAAATCGTCACCGCATCTGATGGAACCGTCAAAGTAACACCGTGTTCTTCATTTCCACACTTTGTGTTGTTCTCCGGTTTTTTGTTCATGGTGTTGATGCGTACGGTTTCGTTCACTCAATTGGTCAAAAAATGTCAGTAGTTGACCTAATGGTTGTCTCTAGCATACATATCAAAGACAATATCAGTAAAGGAAACGAGTTGAAGAGTTTTGTTATCTTAATTTCGTTGTCCAGTACTGATAGGACCAAGGCCCCAGTAACCATCTTACAGGCAAATGTCACTGTACAATATTTAGGTATAGCTCTCTCAGATTAATGCTCCAGAATGTAGAGCAATGACAACAATTTTTCCCATAGAAAGTTGCGATATATATGTTACCATGCATCTTTTGCGAATCTGACTTGTAAAAGCGTGACGCCTTAACACCCATATTATTTCGTTGTCTCTTTGGTTAATCCATTTTGGTGATCCTATACTCCCAGAAATGCACTTCTGTGCTCAAGTTGCTAGGAATGCCGCCTTAGAAAAGGACATATATGAGCTTTTACAAACACACTTTGTTGTCAATCATCAATAAATACTTTTTGGTTAGGACACATGGATATTGTGAAAGGTAAAGGTCAGGATAGAGGCTTTTGTAGCTTTTGATCAATAATATTGTACTTTCCTCTGTCCTAACACCTGTCCCCTGGTGTTCCGATGCACACTTCCCCCTCTTCCCTAGTGAAAAGAGAAGTTTGAGACAGCCTTCATTGAATTTGTTGAAATTTTTATTTATTATCAGTGTGTAATGTTTTCTGACGTTTGAAGTTAGTTCCCTAATATTATGTGTCTGTTGGTGACAATTACAGGTATTGCTGAAGCTGGAAGATTCAAGACTGGTTGAGACTGTTGGGATTCCAGCTGAAGATGAGAAAGGTTCTATTAGGCTCACTGCTTGTGTATCATCACAGGTGGTTATGTTCTCTCCTGTAGACAGCTCATTATATGCAACATTTTTTGGTTTGATACGAGTCATTTCTTGTTTGTGTTTAGTTTTTCTTGTTTATGTTTAATTCTTCAATCATTTCAATCCTATTTTTCCCCTTCTAGCATGCTGTTATTATTGCTGTTTTTTTTCCTTAAGCTATTAACACAATTTCAGCTACCACATTTACTAACTTGATTTTCGTTGCTGATAAACTACCTAGGTTGGCTGTCCATTGCGCTGTGCGTTCTGTGCTACTGGAAAGGGAGGATACTCAAGAAACCTTAAGCCCTACGAGATTGTTGAGCAGGTTAAAATTCAGTGCGTATTATAATTTGTAGGAAGGATTGGGACTTTTCTACTTAATTGGAGGTTTTCTTTAAGAAACCATTTTATGCAAATGTTTTCAGGTATTAACTATAGAGGAGCTCTTCAAGCACAGGGTGTCAAATGTCGTATTCATGGGAATGGGGGAGCCGATGTTAAATCTTAATTCAGTTCTAGAAGCACACCGATGCTTGAACAAGGTCATTAATTTCCTGTACATGATTATTGGTATTATCAGATATCATATATCCTGCTTGGATAAGGTCTTCCTTTTGGTAATTAGGCTTCTAGTTCATGAACTGTATCTTGTTCTAGCAATGCCCTTTTGTTGGTTTGGTCCGGGCTTCTGGAGAGTGAATATGGTAGAGACTGTAACATGAAAAGAGTTTGTCTGATTTTCTTTTTCTGTTTTTTTCTTTCTGGAATGTTTACGTTTGTCGTGCACACATGTAAATTTATGCAACTTATATGTTTACTTTTTTTCTTTTTCTTGGTCTTGATATCTGATATTCTGGTTCCCCATAATCTACTTTTTGGGCACCTAGGATATAGAAATTGGTCAAAGAATGATCACGATTTCCACAGTGGGTGTACCAAATACAATCAAGAAGTTAGCAACATACAAGCTTCAGTCTACATTGGCAGTCAGGTATGGTCCTGTTGCTAAAAGCTAAGCACGTAATCACCTGAGCTATTAATGTAGAACTATTGGTTGCTGTGTTATTTGTGTTTCTATACCTAATTATTTTTGTGACAACACAAAAGCTAACCATGGTTAATGCTGGTCCATGTAAGTGGAACCACTTGCAGTACTAGTCATGTTAATCATATATAGGGTCTCAGAACCTCAGTCAACAAGGAAAATTAGATTCCTTGAGAATTAGGTACCCTGATTAGATGATGCTTATGGTCCTACCTCAAATTTGGAAAGTATCTATCTCCATGTAAATGTTGGCAAAACTTTATTTGGTCAATGGAATTTGAAGAACTAGTGGGACTGTAAGGCAAGCAGTTGAGTCTCAGTTACTCAGGGCTACTTTTTACTTGCCTATTCTCATCCAGAATCATGATTTTCTAATTACCTGTTTTGGTAGATTAATGGTACATGCTTCTCCATAATGCATCATATGGAATTCGGGAATTATCAGCATTATAATGTTAATGCTTCTTTGGACATATTATAAATTCTTTGATTGATTCTACCTTATAAAGATAACTCTACCGTCCAAATTCATTAGAATCAGAAACTAGTTCCTGCTGATTCCTCTAGTGGCTACCAACTTTCTTCTCACACATTTGTAGTATGTGACAGGGAGGTAAGGTGACGTATAGGACTGACATATAGATCAGCATACACAGGTCCAAAAATTTATCTTGTCATATATAGGACTGATATGTAGATTGTCTTATCTTGAAAGGCCTCAGAAATTTACCAGTTCAGAGCATGAGCAAGTCATGTGCAAATTGGGAAAACCCTGGATCCAAATATTTAACAAGGTGATGCCTGTCAAAACATGGAACACCGTGAACAGGCCTTGGCTCATTAATAGTGTCCAGCCGCATAGTAACCATGATTGCGCTTGCTAAATAAAAGCCAAGGTGATCAAAGATTCTCTTTTGTGGCAGCCCAAAAGGTTTCTGTTACCTAAATCTTCCTTCTTAGTTGTGAAGTGTGAAACCCCACAAAGGATTCTTATCACATGAGAAAAAACAATGATTTCTGTCTAGAACGCAACAATTTGAACCCTGTAATCTCTCCTCTGCCATGTATGGATATCAATGATGCATCATGAAGAATTCAGTGCTTCTCTGTCTCTCTGTGAAGAAGAGGCAGCAGGCCGTAGTGCCACCTGAATCTTCCTTCATAGTTGTAAAGTATGAAATCCCACATCCCTTGGATTCTTATCAGGTGAGAAAAATCAATGATTTCTGTCTAGAAGAATTCTATACTTTCTCCTCTACCATGGATGGATATCAAAGATGCATCATCAAGAATTCAGCGCCTCTCTCTTTCTCTCTGTTTTGTCTGTCTGTCTCTCTCTCTCTCTCTGTGTGTGTGGAGAAGTGGCATCAGGCTGCAGTGCCACCTCGAGGACTCTCCATTTCATTGAGATTTTTTCTCCAGCTAGCAAGTTTAAAGCCTTTTACTAGTGGAGTATCTGTCGGCAGTTAGGATCAAATTCTGTTGTAGAATTCTGGCATCTGACAGGTTATTTTTGGTTGCCCTCTGGAGCTAAGATGGGCCAGAAGAAATTAATTTTTCTTGTTTTCAAATTGATTTTCTTTATTTCTTCTATATCTTCTATAAAAGTTGCTAAATCTCAGTGTCTGATCTCTCTGTATCTGCAGTTTGCATGCTCCCAACCAGAAGCTTAGGGAAACAATTGTTCCCAGTGCAAAAGCATACCCACTGGATGCCATCATGCAAGATTGCAAAAATTACTTCCTTGAAACTGGACGGAGAGTTTCATTTGAATACACTCTTTTAGGTAAGTTTAGCTCATGATAGTCTCTAGAAATTGCATTTATGACCTTCTGAGCGAAATTCGTAAACTGGATTCTTCAGTAACTTTTGACAGCATTTCTGATTATAAATCTCTCCCCTTGGGTGTAAGTTACTGTGACATATTCAAAAAATCACAAACTAATGGTATGATCATTCTAATCTCAACAACTTGGAGAATTTCAAACTATCATATTTTATTGTAGTAATCATGAACCTGGTACAAACATGATATTCTGTTATCTGTTTTTCTAAATTTTCATATCAACTTTCTATTTTAGTACACTTTCTTAAGTATTTGAACCTTATATTTGCCAATCACAGGGGTACCTTTTTCTAATTTTCCCAAGATCAGTGGCGTTAGAATCAAGGGTAGGGGATACAATCTTTTTTTCTTTTGGTTAGTATTATGACAAGAACTGCTGTCGGTAATATGACTATATTAAGAAAACTCATTTTTACCGTACATTTGCTGTTTGTTTACCTTGAACAAGTTGTCATGTAATTTTGAGGCTCCTGTACTTTGCAGCTTCATGCGTAGGATTTGTTTGGCAATACCATCTACAAACTATGAGCAACACTGTGGTATATAGACATTTATTTAGAAACAATAAATTATCGACGTTCCCAATTGTGGTTTCTTCAGTACATGTCCTGTTTTCTCCATCACTCAATTCACGGTTAACTGTGCTTGTCAATTTCAAAGGCGTAGCTGTTTTTGTTGAATGGCTTAACGAAACTCAACTTGGAAAACGAAAACCATCAGTCAGAGAGAGAGAGAGGGAGAGAGAGACGATTAAATGGCTAATTTTAATACCTGATATAAGTTGAAGCATGGTGTCAATGCAAAATAGATTAGTCTGACCAAAAAGTTATCCAATTTTATCGCTTAAATGTAAAGCCAGAGATGCCAAACCTAAGAGTGAAGGAAAAATCTGTCTCTCTTCTCTCTCATTTTTTAATTTCCTATTGCTTATTTTCTTTTCCAGATGGAGTTAATGATAGCGTTGAGCAAGCTATAGAACTCGCCGAGCTGCTTCATGGTTGGGGCCGTGTTCACCATGTGAACGTCATACCCTTCAATCCAATTGACGATTCAGAGTTCAGACGACCATATAAGAAAGCGGTATGTTTTATACTTTACGGTTGCGATAATCAGCTCTGCTACCTGATATGTGTATCCTGATTCCTGGCTCCTTATAATGTCAAACAGGTTCTAGCATTCACTGCTGCCCTTGAGTCCCG
>JAANDH010001061.1:0-64272 GCA_011799765.1 Nymphaea thermarum
TAGTTTGGTGAGAAACATACCATAGGTTAGTAGTTTTTTTACATAAATAATGCTTTTTAATAATAAAATCAAAATTTGGATGGTAAAAAGATAAAAATAATGATTTTACATTCATGCACTTCCACACGGAGTTGATTTATTGGGATCAAATTTGTGTTGTAATATATATATATATATATATATATATATATATATATATATATATATATATATATATATATATATATATATATATATATATATATATGAGAGAGAGAGAGAGAGAGGGAGATTGGTAAAAACTACAACAGTTAGATAAAGAAAAAAAACCCAGACTCCTGAAAATCAACTATTGTTATTATTTTTATTTTTTTTGCAATCTAACCTTATGGTTATAAATATGTTTTTAAGAGTAATTTGGTGAGAAACAGACCTAAAGTCAGTCATTTTTTAATAATAAAGAAATAAGCTGTTCTCACAACATCAAAATTTGGATAGTAGAAAGACTTTTTTTTTTTATAAAAATACTTAAACTAAAGCATGGTTTTTATTCCTTACCCAAGTGGTCTGGTGTTTACCAATCACTATATATATATATATGCTCCATCTCAATGCTAGAAAGAAGAGTAACGATCAAGGGGAGAGAAAATTATCAATAAGGAGGCCTATCTCATCCCTTGCCTGACCAGCTATATTTGGTTCTTTAGTAAGTATATATATATATATATATATAGAGAGAGAGAGAGAGAGAGAGAGGGGGCAATAGAAGAAGATTTAATTAATTAAGTCCAAATTGGGAAGCACACTATCACAAAGGGAGTCATCAGATGTGAATTGGAAACCTGCTTATATTGAAATGCACATAATCATCACACAAAGACCAGACATTGTGGTGGTCAAGGAGCCTAATTCAGGTCAACTAAGCTCAATGGACTCAGCTCAAAGAAGACTTGTTAAGTGATCAAGTTTTCTCAATTTGTCTGAAATTGACTCATACAAAGGGATTTAACATTGCTATTAAGAAGGTTCAAGCCCATGGATGTCAATAGATCGAATTTGAATGTATATTTTACCATATTTGATTTATTGGTTATTGACATGTTTAAATTTTAATACAAACATATAAAAGTCTACTATATCAGAATCCAATTTTTAAATTCACAATCCGAATCCAATTCAAAACCGACTTTACATCCAAATCCAACTCTGACTTTTAAATGGGCAATTGAATCCCAACCATATTATATATGTTAAGAATTAACTTCCAAAATGTATGGATAATGGATATAAAATATTTGTTTGAAACTGAATCCAGATCCAGATCTAAACCTGATTCCAATGTTTTTACAATTGAATCCATTAATTTCCTTTCACTTTTCCAAAAGTTTTTTTTCTTTTTCAATTTAGAGGCATTTTAATCTTCTATCTTCTATTCTAATTTTGAAGTATTGACAGGAGATCTTCCCAACGGCTATGATAAAGGATGAATGGACCCTTTTAACATCATCATGGATTATTGGAAGCCTGCTCCATGATGTTGAGATAGGCATGACTCAAGGCCATGTCCCAATGCTGGCCAGCTGGAGGGTCAACTAAGAGACATGAGGACAATCATCTGGACCTGTTCAATTCCCTGACATTACAAGAGAATGCCTTGCTCTTGTTCACCAATACCCATCTAATTATTTACAGTTTATGTGCATGGTGATGCCTAGTGCAAATTCCTTACTCGTAAATTATCTCATATCTTAAAAGTATCCTCTGATCGTGTGTTTCTATGTACATTATTATTCAAAATGAACTGTCACATCCACAATATCCTAAAGTATCATCGAATGACATCTTTTATGGATACAATTATCTATCAAAATCTCACACTTTCTCAAAAATAATACAACAATAGAGGCAATATTTTCTCTTTGGCATAATATAATTTATTGAAAAATACAATCTAAAAAAAAAAGGCATCTTCACCCTTAGGTGTAGTGAAAGAGATCGCAAGGATATATAAAGGCTCAAGCAATAGCTTTGACCAATCCAGGGAACATAGGGGGAGAGAGAGAAAGAGAAAGATACCTCATGCCGTTTTCTGTACTTTCTCTCATTCTTCTTTTATACAAATGTTTCTTCTGTGGTTCTTTGATGTCTCTCATCTTCAAAACTCGTTCATTATCAACTCTTTATCTTTCATCTTATTTTTTGTCTTTAGGTTGTGTTTGATCTAGGTTGCATTACAAGACATGTTTTGAGAGATCTTTAGTTTAAACAAACTGAGCATCTTAATAGAATGAATTTCAAATTCATGCTACATATTAAAAACCATGAATTTAAGAATGGATTTGTACGGGGGTGTATGATCTTAAATCCACGGATTTGAGATATTACAGTTTTCAGATCACCATGAATCTCAGATCTACGGTGAACCAAACAAAACTTTACATTTTCAATTTTGTACTTATTGTCTCAAGAATGCACTCTCCGATGCTTTAGTCTTGTTTTTTTTTCTTCATTGGTTGCGGGTTTGCGCTTATTTTTTTAAGAATGCAGTTGCATTGCTAGTTGTTAGTGCACATATTCTTCTTTGCAAATTCCATTCCTTGAACCTAAGTCTTCCCCTCTATGTGGTTAGGCTTAAATTCACAGGATAGTGATGCCTTGGCAAACCAATGTAGTAAAATTAAAGCAGCCCAACAGGTCCAATCTTGTTTACTACCATATTGATTCTTTTTTCTTTTGTTATCTACTGATGAAGATGGAGATAGATGTGCAGTCTTTACATACAATTGTCTTCAAAGTAGGAGCTGAAGCATGTGTGGGCTAAGTGTGGTCTATACATAACTATATATGCCTTTTTCAAAAGCATCCCCTTCACCCTTCAACCGTTGTGCCATAAAATAAAATTTCAATGGGCCTCTAGCCCAAGTTGAATGAAGATGGGACCTTAAATCCTCGGATCTCATACATTCAAGTACATTTGATAGCCTTAGATCTTAGATCTGATGCTGCATAAAGAGGGGTGTTTTGGGACCTTTCAATTTAGTCAAAGAGTGAATCTCAGTCCATGTATATGTTAAAAAGCATGGATTTAGGGAGGAACAGAAGGAGGTCCGATCTTAAATCTATGGATTTGCGATCCTAACTACGGACCTGAGATCCAATGTGGAACAAACACAACCTCATTTATATTAGATCAGATATGAGATCTGAGGTAAACAAGCACTACCAACTTTTTGAACTCCTAACCATCACAAAGTTCAGACTCCAGACTACGCCAAGCCAAGTGAATGGAACTCTTGTTGTTTTTGCTTTTGATTTGGAAATTAAAGAGAAATTGAATAGTAACTCTGGTTTTTTGGAGTCATCCAACCATTTAATCAAGACCGTCCGATCTAACATGATGGACGTTTAAGAGAAAAACAACAAGAAAAAAGTGATCAACATTTTAGTCATTTAATATTAGTTCTCACTTTTTTCTTAATCATTTAATCGGAGCCGTCCATCCGTGAAACAAGTAGATGATTAAGAAAAAAACATGAAGAAAAAAATGAGAACTAATATTAAATGACTAAAATGTTGATCACTTTTTTTCTTGTTGTTTTTCTCTTAAACGTCCATCATGTTAGATCGGACGGTCTTGATTAAATGGTTGGATGACTCCAAAAAACCAGAGTTACTATTCAATTTTTCTATATATATATATATATATATATATATATATATATATATATATATATATATATATATATATATATATATATATATGTTCTAATCATGTTTGTCCGATGCAATGCATTGGGTGGGTGGTTATGATCGGACGGAGGTTTGGATAGCCGAAGGATCTCACCTTATATATATATATATATATAAGGTGAGATCCTTCGGATATAAGGTGAGATCCTTCGGCTATCCAAACCTCCGTCCGATCATAACCACCCACCCATGCATTGCATCGGACAAACTTGATTAGAACATACTACCCTATATAATACATTAAGATTTTTCTGTCCAAACCCAAACAAAGAAATCCAAAGATTTTAAATATATATTGTTGCAATAATTTTTACAACAAATTTGATAGAATATAAGTTTTATTGATTTTATATATTTCATTACTCAGTATTTAACGTTCATATCCTTGCGTATACCATATAGATACATAGACGGGGCGTTTTCATATGACCAACACTGATTTTTCTTAAACCCGTACTGCAGGTTTCAACCAGCTCACGTATCTATTATCTTGACAAGTTGCCCAAACTAAATTAGTGGACGGCTCTCTCTCTTTTTAAGTATACAATATATATCTCTCCATATATGTTACTTGTGCATGCCTATCAGTCTCTTAAGTTATCCCTCATAAATGTAATCATATAAATAGGTAACAGGTATATAAAAAACTGAAAATAAACAAAAACCAATCTTGAAAATTTGATGCTTAAATTGAGTTGAAGCCGAAAGGCTAGGATTATTCGTTTGAAAACCAATCTTTCCTCTCTTTTTTTTCTCCCTTTGTTTTTTCACAAACATCTTATCATCTTAATTTTTATAAATGATAATAAAACAAAGGAAAAAAACTTGATAACTGAAGTCCAGTTTAAAATTTGGTTATACTGGCTTGAGAGAGAGAGAGAGAGGGAGAGAGAGAGAGAATTTTGTCGGAGTACGTGGTGAAGTGGTGACAAAGACGGGAAGAAAGTTAGGAAGAAGACAACAAATGGTGGGCATGTTTCTATAGTAGTTGAACAGCATCAGAATACAGCGGGAAGCCTCTAGACTTAATTATTGAAAATTTATCTCCTTGTGGCCTCACCATCAGTCGTCCATTGCTTGCTTTGCTTCAGCTTGGCCCAATCTGCAGCTGTCAGACTCTTTTAGCCACTTAGACTTAATATAGTTGGTCAAACTGATAAAACAATGAAAAGTCGATCATCAATTCAATTTGCGCACTCATGCGCGATTCTTATGAGCGTTATTCTCCTGTCATCAATTCAATTCTCATGAACGTTATTTTTCTGTCACCAATGAACTGTAAATAGTGGGTACGTGATTTACTCTCCACGTAACTCGTCATCGTTAAGCAGCCTGAACCCTGGAATAAGGGAAAAAAGAGAAGTTTCGGCTTCTTCAAGGTATCTCTTCCTTAATGAGGTATCTCCTTAGTTAAATGTATCTAATTAGATGTATAATGGATTCATGGGTTCTGGCTTATTTGAACAAAAAGATCAATCCCAGCTACCACCTGTTTGCTACATGCTCTTTCACTTTCTACTGTCATGTCTTTGCTACTGTCTGGCCAGCCTTCATCTGCTCCCCAGCAGTCCCTCCCCTGATTTCCTTTTCATGTCTGATTAACCTAAGCTCACTTCAACACGAGGTTCAAGTTGCTTAACCTCAAGTCAATCTCATTTGGACTTCTCGAGTGAGCCAACTTCAGACAGATGGAAAGATTTTATGATCGCATGAACAAATCGAGCTCGAGTGATATCTTGTTTCGCTCAATTGCCTTAAAAGACTATCACTGTCGGGTAATCAGATACATGATGGTATGCAGTTCGGAAGTTTCTTCGCCACTGTACATCTATTTATACTTGAAAATGAATCGAGTGACAAGGAATTGGTCGCAGGAGGACGAAATAATTTAAGCAGGACTTATTTTTTGGTGTTCTCTAAATTTATCTCCATCTTCTGTTCAACAGATTTTATATTCTATGAACATAAATAACAAAGGGAAGAGTTTCTTTGCTTAAATCTTAAGGAATAGGAAAGAGACTTTGTACTGTGTTCCTTTTAAAAGTTTCAGAAAACAAAGTAGATAAACAAAGATTAACAAGCCGTAGTATGAAGGGAACTTCCAAGTATACAACCAGAATCCATACAGCATAGAAGAGACGGCAACTATGACACAAAACAACCAAAATAACTCGAAAATTTGGACTCCCTGCAAAAGAAAAGATCGCTTGACTCTTCCGAGAAGCTGCAACAAAGCGACACAACAGCATCTCCTACTTTATTATTTGTAAGTTTTGCAGCACGGGTTCCTCTTGCTCCATGCCTAATCCTCCATGCTGATGATGCAGCGTGCAAGACCACACGCCAGGAAGAAGAAAGAAAAGGGAGAGAAAAAGAGAAGACGACAAGGATTTTAACGTGCTTCGACCTTTGGTCTACGTCCACGATGGAAGGTGTCTCTTTCATGTTTATTCTACAAGACAAGAGACTCCCTTTTATAGTCACGTTACATGTCCACAATCACACATTTGTTGGGATTTGATTTGATTACAGTATTGCAAATCCCATATTTGTTGGGATTAGATCTGATTTCAGAATCACTAATCCCATATTTGTTGGGATTAGATTTGATTACAGAATCACACTTTTCCTCTTGATCCTCATCTTTTGTAGCAGTCTTAACAACTTGGGCATGATTTGTGGATCTGATATGGGCGAGAACTTCTCCAGCTGTGGACGTGTGATGCAGTGGTTTGATATCCCCCCTCAAGATGAATGCTCGGGAAAGAGCGTTAAGCTTGAATCTAAGATTGTCAAAAGTAGATTGAGCAAGTGGCTTGGTAAGGATGTCCGCGAGCTGATCAGCACTAGGTATATAGTGGACTTGAAGATGATTCTTGGCAATATGATCTCGAACAAAGTGAACATCAATCTCAATATGCTTGCTTCTATTATGAAAAACCAGATTAGCGGAGAGAGAGGCAGCACTGATGTTGTCACACCAGAGACGATGAACGTGTGACATATTAATATGTAATTGCTTGAATAAAAACGTGAGCCATAAAACCTCAGAAGAACAGGAAACTAGAGCAGGGTATTCAGCTTCAGTGCTAGATCGAGCAACAGTAGGCTGCTTGCGGGCAGACCAAGAAACAAGAGATGATCCTATGAAGATGGCAAAACCGCCAGTGGACTTACGATCATCAATGTTGCCAGCCCAGTCTGCATCAGTGTAAGCATCAATGTGAAAATTGGTGGTCGGCTTTAGCAGAAGACCGCAAGATAGGGTAGCCTTGACATAACATAAAATGCGCTTGACAGCAGTCATGTAAATAGTAGTCGGCTGTTGCATGTATTGACACACTTTGTTGACAGCAAATGAGAGATCAGGCCGCGTGAGCGTAAGATATTGTAGTACACCAACAAGTTTCTGATATGGTGTGGAATCGGAAAGAGGCTCCCCAACGTGTTTTGACAGCTTTAAAGTGGTCGACATAGGCGAGCAGTGAGGTTTTGCATCAATCATATTTGCTTTCTGCAGAAGATCAAGCATATACTTTTCTTGAGAAAGAAATAAACCCTTGGAGGAAAAAGTCGCTTGAATGCCCAAAAAATAGTGCAGGAGGCCAAGATCATTAATGCCAAATTCTTGATCTAGAGTATGCATGACAGACTTGATCATAGTATCATTATTTCCTATAATAATAATGTCATCAACATAGATCAAGATATATAAAGTTGAATCAGATCGCACCCGCAGAAAAAGAGAGGAATCCACTTTTGAGCCGACGAACCCCAATGTGACCAAGAAATTAGTAAGCCGTTGAAACCAAGCACGGGGAGACTGTTTTAAACCATATATAGCCTTATGCAGTTAACAAACATGATGAGGAAAACGATCATCAATGAAACCTGGTGGTTGAGCCATATATACCTTCTCAGTAAGAGCACCATGAAGGAAAGCATTGTGAACATCAAGTTGCCGAACAGTCCAGCCAAAAGTAATGGCAATAGTGAGAATAAGACGTATAGACGTGTGTTTGACAACGGGACTGAAGGTTTCAAAGTAGTCAATACCATGTTCTTGAGTGTAGCCCTTATCCACTAAGCAAGCCTTGTATCTTTCTAGAGTGCCATCAGCCTTTCTTTTAATACGAAAAACCCATTTCAAACCAATGATATTAGCAGAGGGAGACGGTGATACAAGAGTCCATGTGTGATTCTTGTGTAGAGCTGCAAGTTCATCTTTCATGGCTTGAACCCAATAAGTGTGCTTCAAGGCTTGAGACGCAGTACGAGGTTCGGTTTCGGAGCTTAGATGGGTGAGATGAATTGCAGGAAGAAGATATTTGGACATGGTGTAGGTTTTTGGCTTAAGAGAACCAGTTTGGGACCGAGTGAGCATGTGGTGAGAGCGATGTGGTCTAGGGGGTGGTGAAGGGTTTGGCGGTGAAGGATGAGGTGGTGAATGGGTAAGTGAGGGTGTAGGTTCAGATTGTACATCTTGAACGATGTTGGATGGTGATGAATGGGAGGGAGTGGTGGTGGGGGCGATGTAGTATTTGGGGAATGATGCATGGGTGTGAGAGTGGAACAGTTGAAGAGAGGTGGTATGTTTGGGGAGGCATAGTAATGACTAGAGGCAGTGGAAGTTTACTTGGTGTAGGTTGGGCTGGTAATGCCAAGGTTATGAAAGGATATACACTTTCATCAAAAACCACATGTTTGCTGATAAGAAGTTTGCTCATATCTCGATCAAAGAAAATGTATCCTTTGTGCATGCTGCTATATCCAAAAATGACATGTTGCTTGCTACGAAACTGCAGTTTATGAGTATTAAAATCATGTAGACAAGGATAACAGGCACATCCAAAAACCTTTAGAAACTTATAATCAAGAGATTGTTTGAACAAAACTTGATATGGTGACTTCATTTTGAGAACTCGTGTTGGCATTCTATTGATCAAGAAAACAACAGCTCTAAAAGCAAAGTGCCAATACTTATAAGGTAAATTTGCCTGTGCAAGTAGAGTTAATCCAATGTCAATAATATTCCTGTGTTTGCTTTCTATACTGCCATTTTGCTGGTGAGCATGTGAGCACGCAACTCTGTGAACAATACCAATTTGTTTGAGATAGGTGGAAACAGTGCGATATTCTCCTCCCCAATCGCTTTGAACAGCCTTGATTTTTTGATCAAATTGACGTTCTACCATAACTTGAAACGTTTTGAAGACGGAAAGAACATCTGATCTACTTTTGATAATATATATCCAAGAGAAACGAGAGAAGGCATCCATGAAATTAACATAATAACTATAACCATGCATAGATGTGGTAGCAGCTGGTCCCCAAACATCAGTAAAAATCAAATCAAGTGGAGCATTAACCTTATGTAATGTCTAAACAAAAGGAAGAGCATGACTTTTCCCTCTTTGTAATGCATCGCATATTTGATTATGAGATTTGCCATCGATAGGTAAGTCAAATTAATTTAAAACATGCATCACAATTCTAAAATCAGGATGTCCCAAATGACGATGCCAATCACCAACTGAGACCTGTTCTCCTACAAGTGTTGTTTTCTGGCAAGCTCCATGTTGTTGTAACTTCAGCTGAAACAATCCTCCTTTATTTGCTCCCTCCAGAAGTTTCTCCCCTGTTGTCTGATTCTTAACATAGCAATGATTTGCATAAAATTCAAAGACAACGTTATTGTCACGGGCAAATTTATGCACAGATAGAAGATCTTTATAGATGGTAGGAACATGCAGCACATTGTTTATAAAAAATTTTGAGGTTGGGCTGTAGAGGGAGACATTACCAACATTCTTAATTTGAAGACCAACATCATTTCAAACTCTCAGCTGATCTTGCCCACGATATTCTGAGTGAACGGAGAGTTTGTTTATGTCACCCGTCACATGATGAGTTGCACCGGTGTCGGGATACCAAAATTCATCATCTGTTTGAGGTATGGTTTCCTTATGATAAGCTTCTGGGGATGAAGATCCTTTTTGGAACTTGTATAACTTGCAGCTCAATGCACCATGTCCTGATTTCCTGCAAGCTTGACATACTGTTCGACATTGAGAAGCAAAGTGGCCACGATTTACACAGGCATGGCAACTGACATTTTTATCCTAAGGACAGATTCCTGAACGCCCTTTTTGCTGCTCATTTCTTCCATGGTAATTGGGATTCTTGAAGCTTTGTCGGTGGGCTACATAGGCTGAAGGATCCTCAACGTTTCCACACTTTGAAATTTCAGACTCTTGAATAAGAAGCAAAGAATATAATTCTTCCAAGCTTATGGGTTCAACGTGAGTACACAACGAAACTTTCAGGGTGCCATATTCATCAGTAGGAAGACCAGAAATAATATTCATGACAAGATCCTCCTCATCTACTGGTTTGGAAGCCATGGCTATCTTATGAGCTACACCTTTAGCTTTGTGAAAATATGTTGTCACGGATTCATTTTCCTTTTTCAGGTTTTGCAGGGCAGATTTAAGTTGTTGCACCTTTGCTCTAGATTGAGCAGCATAGATGCGTTTTATGGTAGTCCAGACTTTGTATGACGAGTCAAGACCTACAACTTGACTATGGACAACTTCACTAAGCGACGAAATGATCCAACTTAACAATAGTTGGTCATCTCGATGCCATTCCAAGAAGGCAGGATTTAAGGTAGTTCTTTTGCCATCTTCACTAGGCAAGAACTCGTCTGGACATTTGAACGACCCATCAATATATCTCATCATATTATAACTCTTAAGCATAGGAATGAATTGAGATTCCCAAAGCAAGTAGTTGTCGGAGGACAGTTTGATGGATAAAAAATGCTGAAGACTAGTTGGAGCAGGTATGACGGAGGAGATCAGACCTGAAAATGGCAGATTCATGTTGTCGAAACCAGACTTTATTGATGCTACAGCTATGCTGTAGGAGTCTCCTTCTGGAGTTGCTTGTTGATTTGCCATAACCTAGCGCTCTGATACCATGCAAGACCGCACGCCAGGAAGAAGAAAGAAAAGAGAGAGAAAAAGAGAAGACAACAGGGATTTTAACGTGGTTCGACCTTTGGTCTACGTCCAGGATAGAGGGTGTCTCTTTCTTGTTTATTCTACAAGACAAGAGACTCTCTTTTATAGTCACGTTACATGTCCATCAATCCCACATTTGTTGGGATTTGATTTGATTACAGTATTGCTAATCCCATATTTGTTGGGATTAGATCTGATTTCAGAATCACTAATCCCATATTTGTTGGGATTAGATTTGATTACAGAATCACACTTTTCCTCTTGATCCTGTCTTAACAACCTGGGCATGATTTGTGGATCTGATATGGGCGAGATCTTCTCCAACTCTGGACGTGTGATGCAGTGGTTTGATACAGCGAATGCCTTGGCCGCTGAGCATCAAATCAAAGGCCTTGTTGATGTCCTTGAATGAAAGGCGGTGAGTGCAGAATTTGTCCAACTCGAGCTCCTGCAATCATGATTTGAATGTAGAAATGAGTTGTGGTTCGCATCTCCCTGTGAAGATAATGAGCAAATGGCAGCTACCCTTCCCAATTTGTCTTCAGAAGGAAGAGAGGGAGAGATTACCTTCTTCATGCTTAATTCCACAACCCCGGGGATGTCGCTACGAGGCTTGTAGTTTCCGTAGAATGTTCCTTTCAGAGTTTTCTCGTTCAAGAAGTTCATGGGGTGCGTCTTGAACAAAGATTTTTGAGGGACACCAACCAGGACAGCCACAACCCATCACTGTAACACAACGGTATCTAGAAGATGAATAAATCCTTACAGATTTAATATCACATAATGGATTTTTTGGGGACCGAAAGTAATTGCAGGACATGCATTCACAAGCATGTAAATGCAAAGTTTTTGTCTTTTTAAAGAGAGACATCAAGTAAGTGTGGATGGTCAATGTAGATCAAGCAATAATCGTCAGTGAACTCACTTACATCATGGACAGATTCAAAAGCTGAGATCATGGCATCAATGTGTCCTGTGCACTCGACACTCCTGTCGACACCTCCATTTGTCAACTCAGCAATCACCTGCAAGCAACTGTTAATTCTTAATCAAAATTTACTATCCACTTTGAACCTAAGAAACACATCCTTAATTTGTTAAAACAAAGGATGCATGCCATAGGAAAGCAAAGAACTGGCATATCTGGGATCTAACCTGTTGAATAGGTCTGTCATAGTCTTGGGGGTTAAAAAACTCTGTGCAACCAAATTTCTTTGCTGAAATCAAAGAAAAATATGAAAGGGTCAATGATGTACACCTTGAAATCACCACAAAACGATCTATTACATTGCTATCATTGTTTACCTTATTCGAACCTGTTGGGGTTCAGATCAATCCCAATAATCCTTGATGCACCTGAAACTCTTGCACCTTCAGCACCCAATCCAAAAACAGCTACCGATTGACCTCTTTTTGGTTTAGCAACATTCACAGTAGCACGAAATCCTGAAAACACGTTTCAAACATGTATTGATCAGTACTACTGCAGAAAACCAGCATGCCTTGAGCAAGATTGAGAAAGCATTTAGAAGGTGGAGGGGTCAGATGTTCTTGTTACCTGTTGAAATTACACAGCTAAGGACACAAATCTTGTCAAGAGGTGCCCCTGGGTTAACTTTTGCAAGACAACCAACATGCACAACTGTGTACTCACTGAAAGTGGAGGTACCCACTGTTAATGACAATAGTGACCTCCCTCCAACGTCTCTCCCCAAGATGGAAGGTGGACCAACGGCTCTCTCCATAGAAGGCGATACTCCAATGAAAGAAACAAAGCAAGACTTCCTATTGAAGCCATCTATGAAGAGAAACAAAATCTTGCTACCAAAATAGACATTGAACTCTCCAACGTCCAGTATTGATGTATGAAATCAAAGTATAAAATCTGTAAGGGTGTGTTGAAAAAGTCAAGAAATCAAAAAAACACCATCATCCCGTGGACGTAGATCATTTTGATCGAACCACGTAAATCGCCTTGCCTTTGTCGTGTGTTACTTTTCTTTATTTCCTTTGTATTGCAAGTTCTTTTATGGTATCAGAGCCAATCGATTCATCGTTGAGAATCAACTTCTGCCATGGCGTCTTCTTCAAGCAACAACACACACAACAATCAAATGGGCAATGGTATGGAAACTCCCTCCTCCTTTTTACTGCAACACCCAAATCATCTTCAACTCTCTCTTGCCATCAAATTGAACACTGAAAATTATATGGTGTGTGAATCTCAATTCACTCCCATTCTCATGTCATGTGATCTGATGGGATTCGTTGATGGAACGAGACCCGCACCAGAAAAATATAAGCCTGGCATGACAGAAATAAGCCAATAATATCTCAATTGGTTGCGACAAGACCAAATCCTTCTTTGTTGGATTAAGTCGTCATTATCTGAAAATGTTCATGCTCAGATTATTGGATTGAAAACCTCGGCAGAGGTCTGGAATGCATTGAAACATTCCTACGCCGCTCATTCGCGGTCAAGAGTTATGCAGTTAAAGTCTCAATTACAAGATTTGAAAAAGGGCAATATGTCCATGGATGCATATTTTCAGAAAGTAAGGGTTATAGCACATCAATTAGCTATAGCATCTAAGCCAATAGACGAAGATGATTTGGTTTTATACATATTGAGGGGTCTGCCAGTTGAGTATCTTGCTTTCAAAATAAGCATGGAGACACATAAGGAACCCGTTAGTCTCAACGAGCTTTATGGCCTCCTTCTTATGCAAGAAGCAAATCAAAAGAGTCACGATGATGAATTTCTGCCCACTGTGAATAATGTCTTCAAGGGGCACAATGAGCGACCACATACTTATTGTGGTCGAGGAAGGTCTGTATACAAAAACAGAAATTTTCAAGGCAAAGAGAGATCAATATGTCAGATCTGTGAGAGGACAGGGCATGTAGCTAAAAACTGCTATACTTATTTGAATCTCGTCAAAAACAAGAGCCCAAATCCTCAAGCGTTCCATGCTGCCATAGAAAACTCTTCAAAATCATCAGTTGGGGATGATAATTGGTATCCCGATTTAGGCGAAACCCACCACGTCACCAACGATATCAACAAACTTTCTATACATACAGACTATCGTGGAAAAGACACTCTGAAGGTTGGCGATGGAACAAGTTTGTCTATACTCCACATTGGTTCATCCATGCCCACTAGAAATTTGTTTTTAAATGATATCTTACATGTTCCAAATATAACTAGGAACTTGCTCTTTGTTCAAAAATTTTGTAAAGATAATGATGTTTATATCGAGTTCCATCCTAACTCGTGTTTTGTGAAGGATCAAGCCCGAGAAGGTACTGCAGCAAGGAACCAGCAAGAATGGCCTCTACAAAATTAACTTTGCAACAAATAAAGAGGTCATGTGTAGCGAACGAGTATCTTTGGAGACTTGGCATAAAAGACTTGGCCATCCCGCTTTTGTTACAGTTAGGCGCGTCTTAAATAATTTTGATTTATGCTATGATAATTTGTTTCCTTCAACTTTATGTGAATCATGTCATAAGGTTAAGAGTCATAAACTCCCTTTTCAAGTTGTTTCTTATAAAGCACAAAAACCTCTTGAAATTGTTTATTCTGATGTTTGGGGTCTTGCTCCGATTTTGGGAACTAATGGTTATCGTTACTATGTTATTTTTGTTGATGCATAATCTAGATATATATGGTTTTATTTGCTGAAGTCGAAATCCGATGTTATGGCTGCTTTTAAATCCTTCAAAGCACTTGCTGAAAATCATACAGGGCATAAAGTTAAATTCTTGCATTCTGATGGGGGTGGTGAGTACCAAAGTCTACAATTGTTTTTATCTGAAAATGGCATAGGACATCGAAAGAGCTGCCCTCACACTCCCGAACAGAATGGGAGTGCTGAAAGACGGCACAGACACATTGTTGAAACTGGTCTTTTTCTTCTAGCTGAAGCAAATATTCCAAAAAATTATTGGCCATATGTTTTCAACTCTGCTATATATCTTATCAACCGCATGCCCACCAAAGTTCTCAACTATCTTTCACCTGTGGAAAAGTTATTTCAAAAAATCCCAGATTATAATTTTCTTAAAGTCCTTGGATGTGAATGTTATCCCCACCTAAGATCCTATGCGAATCACAAACTTGAATTTAGATCTGAAAGATGTGTTTTTCTTGTGTATGCCTCTCAACACAAAGGTTACTACTGCCTGAATTTGAAAAATAAAAAGATTTTTACCTCTCGCCATGTCATTTTCAATGAAAAGTCCTTTCCCTTCAAAGAAGAGAAGACCAATGAGCAACATGTTTCTAGTCATCAACATCTGCCTCCGCCTCAATTTGTTCCATTTTTTTCAAACGTCAACCACTCGAGAGACACCAATGGTCATCGAAGTGATAATGAGGAGAACCATGCCACTCCCAACTCTCAACCAAGCATCTCCAACCATGATGAGCAAGTTGAGTTGATACAACTTAGATCAAATGAGAATCAACAAAACCTAGACCAACCTGTAAGTGTCAAACCCAACAGTGAACCTACCAGAACCCATAGTATGATAACACGCTCCCAAGCTGACCGGGTCCAAACAGAAAATATCAAGCCAATCGTTGAGTCTACTAAAATCCATAGCATGACAACTCGGTCCCAAGTCGGTATAGTTAAGCCCAACACTAGCTATACTGCCTATGAAACCCACTCAGCTACAAAATATCCTTTAGTCCTATCTACAACCTCGAATTTGACCATTGAAACCGAACCCACTACTCTTCAAGAAGCCCTCGCTTGTAGACATTAGAAGGAAGCTATGGAAAGTGAACACCTCGCTCTTCTCAAAAATCAAACTTGGAGTCTTGTTCCTATCTCTAGTGACAAACATATTGTAGGATGAAAATGAGTTTTTAAAATCAAACGGAGGGCTGATGGTTCGCTTGAAAGATATAAGGCGAGACTAGTGGCCAAAGGGTCTAGCCAACAGGAAGGGATTGACTACACTAAAACCTTCAGTCCAGTGGTCAAACCCACAACCATTAGAATAATTCTCACTATTGCTTTGAGTCGCAGGTGAAAAATCAATCAATTAGATGTTCAAAATGCATTTCTCCATGGAACACTAGAAGAAGAAGTCTATATGGCTCAACCGCCTGGTTTTGAAGACATGAACTATCCCACTCACGTCTACAAGCTTCACAAAGCGCTCTATGGCTTGAAACAAGCCCCAAGAGCTTGGTTCTCTCGTCTAAGTACTTTCCTTCACAAGATGGGTTTTCAAGGAGCCAAAACTGATAACTCGCTTTTCATCTACAAAGATACAAAGACAGTCATGTACATTCTCATTTATGTGGACGATATCATATTAACAGGGAGCTCAGATGTGCATATTCAAAAACTGATTGTTGCCTTTAAATCAGAATTTGCAATCAAAGATCTAGGAAGTCTTCACTTCTTTCTGGGCATTGAAGCCAAACATTCTTCTCAAGGCTTGTTCTTATCTCAACAGAAATACATCTTGGATCTACTAAAGAAAACAAATATGGTAGAAGCAAAACCGATTTCTACACCCATGGCTACATCTCCAACTTTGACGGCACATTCAGGGTTTTCTTTTCATGATCCAAGCCTATATAGAAACATAGTTGGAGCTCTACAGTATGCAACAATGACGAGACCAGACATATCATTTGCAGTAAATAAAGTTTGTCAATACATGCACAATCCAACCAACACCCATTGGGCTGCCGTGAAGCGAATATTAAGGTATCTAAAGCAAACGTTCGACCATGCACTGAGTCTAGAACCGTGTACAGAAATGGATATCTCAGCATACAGTGATGCTGATTGGGCCGGATGCCCAGATGACAGAAAATCCACTAGCGGCTATGCAATATTTGTTGGGGGGAATCTTGTCTCTTGGAGTTCAAAGAAGCAAAATGTAGTATCTCGGTCTAGCATTGAAGCAGAATATAGAGCCATCGCTAATGCAACGGCCGAAGTTACTTGGATCAAATTCCTATTACAAGAACTTGGAATAAAATCATCTCTAGAACCAATTCTTTGGTGTGACGACATTGGAACCACATATCTTGCATCTCATCCAGTATATCATTATAGATGCAAACATGTAGAAATCGATCTTCTCTTTGTTAGGGACAAACTTGCAAAAGGGGAACTGGCCATCAAGTACATTTCAACAAAGGATCAAATTGCTGATATCTTTACCAAACCATTGCTAAAGCAGGCGCATGAAGCAATGATGCCAAAGTTAAAGGTCATCAAGTTCAACCTCAATCCTATCAACGACAGGATGAGATTGACGAGGGGTGTTAACGACAATAGTGACCTCCCTCCAACGTCTCTCCCCAAAATGGAAGGTGGACCAACGGCTCTCTCCATAGAAGGCGATACTCCAATGAAAGAAACAAAGCAAGACTTCCTATTGAAGCCATCTATGAAGAGAAACAAAATCTTGCTACCAAAAGAGACGTTGAACTCTCCAACGTCTAGTATTGATGTATGAAATCAAAGTATAAAATCTGTAAGTGTGTGTTGAAAAAGTCAAGAAATCAAAAAAACACCATCATCCCGTGGACGTAGATCATTTTGATCGAACCACGTAAATCGCATTGCCTTTGTCGTGTGTTACTTTTCTTTATTTCCTTTGTATTGCAAGTTCTTTTACCCACAAAGTGGTAGATGAGTTCCCCCTTAATGGAGAACCTTGATTTCCCATCAGCAAGCATCATTCCTCTGTCTGTGTTGATCATAAGGAGATCACACATGTTGCTCTCTTCTGATTTGCAGTGAGCACATTCCCCACATTCACCGGTGAAGATAGGGAGAACATGATCACCAGTCTTAAGCTCCGTCACACCTTGACCAACACTCTCGACAATCCTGGTAAATCCATGTCATGGTAAATCCAGGTCATGCTTACAATGGAGAAAAAGAAGGGTGGAAGACCATAAAAGAAGAGAAGACATGGTAAATACCAAAACAAAACAGGTGACTTTGTGGAGATTAGGCATAACAAAGAACAATGAGAAAGTAAGTTCTTTAAGGGAGTTTTTTTCATTTTTTATGAGAAGGGCCATCTTTGCAAATGAAACAACTGTAGAGACTGCGGATGGAAGATCATTTGGATTTAATTAACGAATGTTACTGCCTTTCCCTTGATCTTGGATAATGGATGTATTAATCAAGAAAGCGAGCCCCAGCAATGCAGGGAAGAAGAAAAACATCATGGGCATTTGAAAGATCAAGTAAGAAAAACATTGTTTTTTTCTTAGAAAAATCGCAGTAACGTTATAAAAACAAGACACACCATGCAGTCATGCACATAGAGACACACCTGGAGCCAACAAAATAAAAATATAAAACTATTAAAGAATAAGGGTATTGAAGATAACGCTTAAGGAAACAATGTCATTGGAAAAACTGTTGCTACTTCTGTTGATCAAAAGATTAGGAAAGAAAATCAGAGAGATGCCAATCAAGATCCTAAAAATCAAGAAATGAATGACCCCTGTATTCCTTTAAATGTCACTGGAACCTCTCACACAAATGATTGAGGCCTGTGAGAGAGAAATCTTTTGTTCGTGGATGTAGACTCGATCTTGAGTCGAACCACGTTAAAATTCTCTGTGTATTTTTTTTGTGTTTTGCCTCTTTCCCTTTTATGGTATCAGAGCCAGACATGGTCATCCTTCTTTTCTGCAACCATCGGGTATTCCAGCGAGCAATCCAGCCTACAGTGGGTCCAAAACTTGTTGATCGCTGGATCAGAAGATTGCTGACAAAATCTGAATTGGCCCAAGAACGAGCTCGAACTCTGAATTTGAAGTTTCATCGGAGTTTTCCGGGCGGAGGCCGTTTTTCGGCGACCCCAAAGAATCCCGGCAGAATATTCCGCTGTGTTCTTCCATCACCGGTGAAGAACCACGGTTTCGTCTCATCATCATCCGCTCACAACAGGGATTCACGAGTCCCGTCGAATCTCACGCAGCCGTGCAGCTCCTCTTAACGAATCCCGCCTCCGTGTCATGTTAAACATGCTTTTCAAGCGACACCGAGTCCCGCTCTGCACGTGTCTGGCTTCTTTCAACACAAATGACACCATGTCATAGTGTCCTTGGTCTTTCTTGCACGTGTCCAGGCGTTGACACCGCCCGAAATCCTCATTCTCGCCGATAAAAGGACAAAAGTTGTTGTTTTTTCAAATCTTCGGCGTTGATTCATCTGACACCAATTTTGGACGATCTTAAGCTCGTTGGAATCATCTTCAACTCGGCTTTCTATCGTTCAAATCTCAGATTTTTTTCTGAGTTGAGACCAGGGCGGTGCTGTGGATTTTTCAAGTGCCACCATTGAGGTTGCAAGAACAGAATAGTGGTGGGGTTGTGGGTCCTCTCTCTCTGACTTTTCATTCAAAATGGCTGAAAACAATACCAATCATGCTTCAGAGTCTACTACACTAGACACATCTCAAACTACAGGTCAAATTTTTCCTATTTTTTCTGTGCCTACAAATCTTCAGTATTTGCTTTCCATTAAGCTTGCATCAGACAATTATTTGATTTGGGAATCTCAGTTTATGCCTCTCTTTAAGAGTTATATTCTCATGGGTTTCATAGATGGTAAACAACCATGTCCCTCTGAATGGATTGATGACAATAATAGCTTCAAATGTCGGAATCCAAAATATGATGAATAGTACAAATTAGATCAACTTTTATGAAGTTGGATTCTTTCATCTTCAACTGATCTTATTCATAGTCATGTTGTGGGAATTTCTTTCTCTCATGAATTATGGAATGCCCTCAAACGTATGTATGCTGCTCGCTCAAGAGCAAGAATCCAGCAGCTGAGAAACCAACTTCAGTACTTAAGAAAAGGCACTGAAACTATTTCAGAATATTTCTGCAGAGCAAGAAGTATTGCTCACCAACTAGCTCTTGCATCCAAACCAGTGGATGATGATGATTTGATTACCTACATCATGACTGGTTTACCATCGGGAGAATATGGGTCTCTTAGAACTGCATTGAATACTATGGTCGATCCCATTAATATGGAAGACTTGCTTGCTATGTTGCTTATTCATGAGGCGCAATTGGATGAAGTTGATAATCTCCCTATTGGAACTCCATCAGCAAATTTTAATATGAAAAACCAAAATTTTGGTGGCAATCGCTTTAAGCATAACAGAGGTCGCAGTAAACCTCAAGATTGTTCTTCAAAAAATCAGGTTGGATCTTGCTTTGCTTGTGGAAATAATGGTCATATTGCTGCAAATTGTCGCACAGTTTGTCAAGCAAGTCATCAGCCTGGCCACGGGGCTTTGAAGTGCAAATCATATAAAATGTAGAAATTTGATGCTGCTCCATCTATTGAAGCGCATACCGCTGATGCTTGTGGGTCATTTGATCATGGAGGATGGTACCTTGACTCTGGAGCCATGTAACGCCAGATTTCAACAACTTGACAATCCAATCTATCTACAACGGAGGAAATCAAGTTCGCATCGGAAAGGGCCAAGGTTTGAACATTACACATTGGTACTTCTGTTTTCTCTCATATTCATTCCAAGTTCATCATGAAAGATATTTTATGTGTGACATCTATCACCAAAAATCTACTTTATGTACACAAGTTTGCAGAAGATAATGATGTGTTGCTTAAATTTCACCCGCAATTTTGTTATGTTAAGGATGCCAAAACAGGCAAGGGAAATAATGAATGCGCGCTCTACAAGTTGCACTTGGGCGATATTGGGAGTCAACCAGTGGCTCTTCTTGGTGAATGAACTACGCAAAAAAAATGGCATGAGCGACTTGGGCATCCTTCCGTGAAAATTGTGCAGCATGTCCTTAGTAAATATGGACTTCCTTCTAGTTGCAATAAAATTGACTCTTTGTGTGAAGCATGTCAAATGGGGAAGAGTCACAGTTTACCTTTTTCTAGTTCATCTAATGAAATAAATGGACCATTAGACATTATATTTTCCGATGTTTGGGGCCCTATGCCCATTACTTCCATGCAAGGATATTATTATTATGTTAATTTTGTTGATGGATATTCAAGGTTCACTTGGTTATTTATTATTAAAAGAAAGTCTGAAGTTTTGACTATTTTTTGGAACTTTCAAAAACTTGTTGAGAGACAATTTGGGCGACCCATCAAGGCATTTCAAAGTGATTGGGGAGGAGAATATAGATCCATATCCACTTACTTAAAGTCATGTGGAATTGATCATCGCATTTCATGCCCTCACACTCATCAGCAAAATGGGAGAGTAGAGCGAAAACATTGTCACATAGTAGAGACAGGTCTCGCCTTACTTGCTTTTCTAGCCTTCCCCTCAAGTTTTGGGATTTTGCCTTTCTTACAGCTGCATTTCTTATTAATCGTCTGTCATCACCTGTTACAAACATGAAAAGTCCATTTCAGCTGCTCTTTAACCAAATCCCTGACTATGTCTTTCTTAAAACCTTTGGAGTGTCTGCTACCTCATCTTTGTCCTTACAATACTCATAAATTACAATAATGCAGCACCAAATGCATATTTTTTTGCTATAGTACAACACATAAAGGCTATCTTTGCTTGAATTCTTCTACTTCAAGACTCTATATTTGCTGTAATGTCATTTTTTATGAGAAAGTTTTTCCTTATAAATCCATATCTGCCCCCAAACCTGAGCCACTATCTTGTTCTATCTCTCCACCAATGGAGATTCCTCTCCCCATTACAGCTTGGTCACCCTCACCATCACCACCACCATCCATTTCTCCACATGCACCTACCATTACCACATCACCACCATCTTCCCCTTCACCACCCGCACAAACATCATCTTCCCCTTCACCACCCTCTCCCTTCCCACTATCCTTACCTAATGAATCACCTCCTCCAGTCCCCAAAACTCATTCCATGATCACTCGCCTCCAAACTAGATCCATTAAACCTGATGCAGAGTGAATTAAAATTAAGGAATCTTAATTTAACTGCATACAGTACTAAGCTAATAACTAAACTAAAACTGAACTTAATCTAACTAAAAGTCCAGCAAAACCAGCAAAGAATAAGAACGACACAAGTCAACTAAGAAAACATTCATTTCTTTTCAACTTTTTCACTGCGTTACAAAATGACCCACGTCCCTTTATATAGAGAAAGGGATGGATCTTGGATCTGGATCCATATAATAAGTACCAAAATCTAATTAGATTCATTACATGATTTATTTATGCTTTCATTTGCATCAGACTCCCTAGTCGGAGAAGAGTCGCCCTCGACGAGTTTAAATCTTTCATCCCGCCAAAAGTGGATTTGGATCTGCTGAACAAAAGAACCAACTGCTCCCCTAGTTGGTGGTCTGCTCGCTTCTCCTGAAGATGTTCAAGGTGGCGGCTCAGGTGGTGGTTTTGGAGAAGAAACACATGTTTGGATATGATCGAAGGGCATTCCTGATTCAAATCCAGTCTCAAGTGATGGAAAGAACTGATTTGGATCCAAATCTGAACTCTTATACCCATGAATCGGGTGATATGGACCCGAACTGGGTTTAAAGCTAGGTTTGGCTTGAACCGGTTCCAAAAGGAACCGGTCCAAACTCACGAGCGCCTCGAGCGGTAGCTCGAGGCACCCCTCAAGGTTCCCCCTTTCCTCCTCAAACAGAGGCAGAAGGGGCAAACGAGAGGGCGGAAGTGTAGACTGATAGACACTATATTTCTGAATCGAAATTGGTGGAGGACCCTAAGTTGAAAGTTACGCTGTTGTCATTATTGATACTTCGTGAGGGGTGGAGGTAAAAAATTTTCATGAGGGGGGCAGAATTAAAGTTTTTGAATTTTAACTAAGGTCCAAATATCATTTTTCAAAACTTTTATATAAACAAGTAAAATTTTCTAAAATTTACATGTAATTTTTTTTTTTTAATTTTTTTGAGGGGGGACCAGGGCCCAAGCGTACCCTACCTTGGCTCTGCCTCTGCTCACCACGGTGAGACATAATCTTCTTGCCAAATAACAAAACAGTAACACTTTAAATTGCAATTTTTGAGTTGGCCAATATGTAAACATAATGAGCTATTTATATGAAATAAACATTTATGTGAGGCTGGTGTATGCAATTATCTGCTATGTGAAACCAATTATATGCATAAGAAAAAGGAACAACTATATATTAAGCCAAAATTTAACATATATATGAACTCCCATTCTAGCCTCTATAGATATATTCCGTGACTCTTTAAATTGACAGTTAGTGGATCAGCGGATCCGTATCTTATTGTATGGACATGAAATTTACAAAAATTCAGTTATGTATATCTGGATCTTGCTACATTGAACTTTACGCTTTAAATAGGTACAAAGGTCTGGACAAAATAACAAAAAAAATATTCATAAACATTGGTCTTAAGTTAATTATTTTTTTAATTTGATGTTATTTTTATAAGACATAAAATTGAACAGCTCATATAACATCAAAATTTTAATAATGGAGTAATCATGATTTTTTCGTAAAAAAAAAACTACGTTTTACATCAAATTAGTTTTTTATAAACATATTAGGATGTTTTTATTTTGTTTAAAATATCTTTTAAGTAAAAATTTAAAGGGTCTCCATTTTATCTCTGATCTATAGGTCTGGTTTCTACCAATTTTCCACACACACACACACACATACACACACACACACAGACACACACACACACACACATATATATATATATATATATATATATATATATATATATATATATATTGAAATTGGTATATTAAGTGGATTGTTTTTTAAGTTTTATAGTAAGAAAAAATGAATGGATCCCATAACATCAACATTTTGATAATAGAAAAATCAACATTTTTTATAAAAGCAACTTGTTTCAAAGCATGTTCTATATCAAAAGAGTTTTTATAAATATACTAAGATGTTTATAGTTTATTTAAAATAATTTTTTAGCAAAAAGATAAAAAGTTATAGTTTTAGTCTGTAACTTTGTTGTCTGCTTTCTACCAAACTCTCTCTCTCTCTCTCTGTCTCTCTCTCTCTCTCTACATATATATATATATATATATATATATATATATATATATATATATATATATATTCTCATGAATGTGATATTATATTGGCTCCAATTATAGTCTCAATATATATATATATATATATATATATATATATATATATATATATATATATATATATATATATATATATATATATATATATATATATATATATATATATATATATATATATATATTCTCGTGTATGTGGTATTATATTGGCTCCAATTATTGTCTCAAGGGTCCAGATTTATGGTGACAGTTTTGTAACTTGAGCTTCAATAGTTGGAGTCATTGTTGATGCCAACGTAGCACGAGTCCGAAGACAATGTGAATTGTTGCGGTGGGGAAGGGGTGGTGCTTCAGGTCTTTTTTTTTTTTTTTTTTTTGATTGGTGGCTTGTTAAACCTCTCAGTCACCCGATATTTTAATGACAAATAAACACTTTTTAATTGGCTTCCCAATTTATCCAAATTTCATTTGAGATAGATCTCTATGTTAATGTTATGTTGTTAACACTGAAACAGTTGCTGTTTAATCCAAAGAGTATTTTTCTTTTCCACATTTGTATGGGATTTTTTTTTTTAAGATTTTAGTTTTCCCTTATAGAGTAAGTGTCTTGTATTTATTCCAATAATTGTATTTTAGTTATTTTTAAATCATAACACATGATCCCTTTAGGTTCATAACATATAACCGAACTAACTTCTTAAAAATACAAATATATAATGAAAATAAAAATATCTAGAGATAGAAAGAGTGCAAAGTATACAGAACCCATGTTGATCTAATCCATGATCTAATCCATGATGTAAACAAAGTATCAGTGATCTGAGATTCATGGATTTAAAGTCGCACTCTCCCGTCATCTAATCTTGAATTCATGGTTTCTAACATGTAGCATCGATTTTAGATCCACATTAATGAGATCCTCCGAACCTTTTAGATCCCTTATCAAGGAAGCACACTAAGTGAAGTCCACCAATTAAATAATCAAGTGACCGATTTCAAATCCATGCCACATCTAAAAACAATCATGGATATGCGGTTCGAAAGGGGAAAGAGTTCGGACTGTAGATCTACAAATTTGAGATCCTCAGTTATTAGAGATTATCATAGATCTTAGATACAGAGCGAGCCTGCAAGCATACCGTAAAGAAATTTGGATTTACATACCAGTTGGAATTAGTTCTCTTATGCAGTCTCATAACCTAATCTGAATTTCAGTTTTGATGAATTGGCAATATATATATATATATATATATATATATATATATATATATATATATATATATATATATATATATATATATATATCCGACTTCATAAGTTCTCAAAAGTTTTGAATATCACTTCGTTTGGAAGACAAGGCATTTTAGATCTGTTTCTACAATGTGTTCGAGTCTACTCCATATTGTTGCGTATTTGAGATAATTCATCGAAAAAATTATCTTTCTTTGGATGAGTAAGGAAAGTTCTCAAAAGTTTTGAATATCACTTCGTTTGGAAGACAAGGCATTTTAGATCTGTTTCTACAATGTGTTCTAGTCTACTCCATATTGTTGCGTATTTGAGATAATTCATCGAAAAAATTATCTTTCTTTGGATGAGTAAGGAGAGTATTTTATCCTACCGCTCAATTACAGGGCTGAGACTCCCATCTTTCCCTTCATTCGTCGAAGTATCATATTTGCTTTTGGTGCTTTAGAGTGATGTCTCTGCTGTGTTTCAACTTACTTACCATCACAATACTAGAAATTGACATTTCGAGGGTTCAAAACAGAGAATGTAGGACAGAATACCAAAATAATTTGGTTTATATACTGTTTATATTGGCAGCTTGCTTATGCAATATGAACCCATAGCTGGTCGGCAGCTGGTCACATGTTAAAGTGACATGAGCACTAGACCCTTTGTGCCAATGAGGTGGAGTGCTGTGCTAAGTGGTGGACAACATGGGTTACATTGTAGTGGTAGAGCCATAGGAACTTTATTTTTTTTTTTACTAAAGCATTACTAGTTAGTTAACATGACTCTCCCTATTCAAAGTTGCCCAACCATTTAATCGGAGCCGTCCATCTGTGACACAAGTAGATGATTAAGAAAAAAACATGAAGAAAAAGTGATAACTAATATTAAATGACTAAAATGATGATCCTTTTTTTTTTCTTGTTTTTCTCTTAAACGTCCATCATATTAGATCGGACGGTCTTGAATAAAGTGGATGACTCCAAAAAACCAGAGTTATCATTCAATATATATATATATATATATATATATATATATAAAAGGTGAGATCCTTCAGCTATCCAAACTTCTGTCCAATCATAACCACCCACCCAATGCATTGCATCCGACAATCAGAACATACTGCCCTATATAAATACATTAAGATTTTTCTGTCCATCCGACAAACAGAACATACTGCCCTATATAAATACATTAAGATTTTTCTGTCCAAAGCCAAACAAAGAAATCCAAAGATTTTAAATATATATTGTTGCAATCATTTTTCCAACAAATTTGATAGACTATAAGTTTCATTGATTTTATATATGTCACTACTCAGCATTTAACGTTCATATCCTTGTGTATATGTTTTTTCTTTTTCAAAATTAACTAAATAGATCCATTATTCGTGTCCGAAAAAAGTAAGAATTAAAGAAACCATATAGATGCATAGACGGGGCGTTTTCATATGACAAAAAAGTTCACACCAACTTTGATTTTTCTTAAACCCGTACTGCAGGTTTCAACCAGCTGACATCTCTTGGTAATTTGAACAAATTGACACCAACACGACTTTTTTTTTTTTAACTCCTTAGTAAGGGCTCCAAAGTTCAAAATGCTCATGTATCTATTATCTTGACAAGTTGCCCAAACTAAATTAGTGGACGGCTCTCTCTCCTTCTACGTATACAATATATGTCTCTCCATATATGTCACTTGTGAATGCCTGTCAGTCTCTTAAGTTATCCCTCATAAATGTAATCATATAAATAGGTAACAGGTATAAAACAAAAACCAATCTTGAAAAGCTAGGATTATTCGTTTGAAAACCAATCTTTCCTCTCTTTTTTTCTCCTTTCGTTTTTTCACAATCATCTTATCATCTTAATTTTTATAAATGATGATAAGAGAAAGGAAAAAAATTTGACAACTGAAGACCATTTTCAAATTTGGTTATACTGGCTTGAGAGAGAGAGAGAGAGAGAGAGATTGAGAATTTAGTTGGAGTACGTGGTGAAGTGGCGACAAAGACGGGAAGAAAGTTAGGAAGAAGACAACAAATGGTGGGCATGTTTCTATAGTAGTTGAACAACATCAGAATACAGCGGGAAGCCTCTAAACTTAATTATTGAAAATTTATCTCCTTGTGGCCTCACCATCAGTCGTCCATTTCTTGATATGCTTCAGTTTGGCCCAATCTGCAGCTATCAGACTCTCTTTTAACCACTGAAACTTAGTATAGTTGGTCAAACTGATAAAACAATGAAAAGTCGATCATCAATTCGATTTGCGCACTCGCGCACTCGTGCGCGATTCTTATGAGCGTTATTCTCTTGTCATCAATTTTATTCTCATGAACATTATTTTTCTGTCATCAATTCGATTCTTCTGAACTGAACTGTAAATAGTGGGTATGTGATTAACTCTCAACCTAACTCGTTGTTAAATGTTAAGCAGCCTGAACCCTGGAATAAGGGAAACAAGAGAAAGAGAAGCTTCGGCTTCTTCAAGGTATCTCTTCCTTAATGAGGTATCTCCTTAGCTAAATGTATCTAATTAGATGTATAATGGATTCATGGGTTCTATCATGTCTTTCCTACTGTCTGGCCAGCCTTCATCTGCTCCCCAGCTGTCCCTCCCCTGAATTCCTTTTCATGTCTGATTAACCTAAGCTCACTTCAACACGAGGTTCAAGTTGCTTAACCTCAAGTCAATCTCATTTGGATTTCTCGAGTGACACAACTTTAGACAGATGGAAAGATTTTATGATCGCATGAACAAATCGAGTGATTTCTTGTTTCGCTCAATTGCCTTAAAAGACAATCACTGTCGGGTAATCAGATACACGGTGGTATGCAGTTCCGAAGTTTCTTCGCCACTGTACATCTATTTATACTTGAAAATGAATCGAGTGACAAGGAATTGGTCGCAGGAGTACGAAATGATTTAAGCAGGACTTATTTTTTTGTGTTCTCTAAATTTATCTCCGTAGCTTCTGTTCTGCAGACTTTATATTCTATGAACATAAATAACAAAGGGAAGAGTTTCTTTGCTTAAATCTTAAGGAATAGGAATGAGACTTTGGGCTGTGTTCCTTTTAAAAGTTTCAGAAAACAAAGTAGATAAACAAAGATTAACAAGTGCGTCGTATGAAGGGAACTTCCAAGGATACAACCAGAATCCATACAGTATAGAAGAGAGCGACTATGACACAAAACAACCAAAATCAAATTTGGACTCCCTGCAAAAGAAAAGATCGCTTGACTCTTCCAAGAAGCTGCAACGAAGCAACACAACAGCATCTCCTACTTTATTACCTGTAAGTTCTGCAGCACGGGTTCCTCTTGCTCCATGCCTAATCCTCCATGCTGATGATGCAGCGAATGCCTTGGCCGCTGAGCATCAAATCAAAGGCCTTGTTGATGTCCTTGAATGAAACGCGGTGAGTGCAGAATTTGTCCAACTCGAGCTCCTGCAATCATGATTTGAATGTAGAAATGAGTTCTGGTTCGCATCTCCCTTTGAAGATAATGACCAAAGGGCAGCTACCCTTCTCAATTTGTCTTCGGAAGGAAGAGAGGGAGAGATTACCTTCTTCATGTATAATTCCACAACCCTGGGGATGTCGCTGCGAGGCTTGTAGTTTTCATAGAATGTTCCTTTCCGAGTTTTCTCGTTCAAGAAGTTCATCGGGTGCGTCTTGAACACTGCCTCTTTGTGAGGGACACCAACCAGAACAGCCACGCCCCATCACTGTAACACACCCGTATTTAGAAGATGACTAAATCCTTACAGATTTAATATCACATAATGGATTTTTTGGGGAGCGAAAGTAATTGCAGAATATGCATTCACAAGCATGTAAATGCAAAGTTTGTCTTTTTAAAGAGAGACATCAAGAAAATGTGGATGGTCAATGTAGATCAAGCAATAATCGTCATTGAAATCACTTAGATCATGGACAGATTCAAAAGCTGAGATCATGGCATAATTGTGTCCTGTGCACTCGACACTCCTGTCGACACCTCCATTTGTCAACTCAGCAATCACCTGCAAGCAACCGTTAATTCTTAATCAAATTTTACTGTCCACTTTGACCCTACGAAACGCATCCTTAATTTGTTAAAACAAAGGATGCATGCCATAGGAAAGCAAAGAACTGGCATGTCTGGAATCTAACCTGTTGAACAGGTCTGTCATAGTCCTTGGGGTTCAAAAACTCTGTGCAACCAAATTTCTTTGCTGAAATCAAAGAAAAATAAGAAAGGGTCAGTGATATACACCTTAAAATCACCACAAAACAATCTATTACATTGTTGTCATTGTTTAGCTTCTTCGAACCTGTTGGGGTTCAGATCAATCCCAATAATCCTTGACGCACCTGAAACTCTTGCACCTTCACAAGCCTAATAGAATGCATCATAAAGGTATTCATAAGAAAACGCATACTCATAATAGAACACCAATCAGAAGAGAAAGAAAACTTACAGCAAGGCCTACAGCACCCAATTCGAAAACAGCTACCGATTGACCTCTTTTTGGTTTAGCAACATTCACAGTAGCACCAAATCCTGAAAACAGGTTTCAAACAAGTATTGATCAGTACTACTGCAGAAAACCAGCATGTCTTGAGCAAGATTGAGAAAGAATTTAGAAGATAGGAGTGGTCAGATGTTCTTGTTGTCTGTTGAAATTCCACAGCTAAGGACACAAATCTTGTCAAGAGGTTCCACTGGGTTAACTTTTGCAAGACAACCCACTTACACAACTCTGTACTCACTGAAAGTGGAGGTATCCACAATGTGGTAGATGGGTTGCCCCTTAATGGAGAACCTTGATTTCCCATCAGCAAGCATCACTCCCCTGTCTGTGTTGATCCTAAGGAGATCACACATGTTGCTCTCTTCTGATTTGCAGTGAGCACATTCCCCACATTCACCGGTGAAGACAGGGAGAACATGATCACCAGGCTTAAGCTCTGTCACACCTTCACCAACACTCTCGACAATCCTGGTAAACTCAGGTCATGTTTTAAGGGCAACACACAATGGAGAAAAAGATGGGTTGGAAGACCATAAAAGAAGAGAATGTTATAGTCATGTCCTCCAAAAGAATGTTCAACAACAATAAAAGAGGTCAAACCAATACAAAACTAAAAATCGGAATCACAGGGCAGCGAGCATAAGATAGAATTTCCAACACCAATGTTGCAGCAATATATACCAAACTATATGCTAGAAATGCAGAAAAATAGGAGACCAATTTACGTGAAAAAACGCTCAATAATGGGGTAAAAAACCACAGGCAAGAGAGACATTCTATATATCAAGAAAGGGAGCCAAATACACGAGCAATAATATCCCTACTGTTTTAAGAAAAACAGTGAACTCAAGAGAACAATAACACTCTCTTATGCGAATGAAAGAACAAGCCCCAAAGATTCAAGAAAGAAATCACCCAATGAAGACTCCCTTCATTTTCTCTTTCTTCTTTGTCTTTCCTCTCTCTTCTTGGCGTGCCGATCAACCCACACGCCTTGCTGCGATTTCTCCTCTTCTCTTCCTTGCCTTCCTTTTCTCCTTCTCCTCCTACTCCTCTTGCCGTGTGCAGCCACAAGAGGGAAGCCCTCTTTTTCCCCAAAAGAAAAACCGAGATAGAGAGAGAGGGACGTGAGAGCAATGAGGGCACCATCGGGTGCCCTCTCCTTTCTCCTGCCCATCACTTAAGTGACGGGTTGGGTCGGGTCTTGAGGTTGGACTCGACCCAGCAAACTCCCCTCCACAAAATTAATACACTGTCTTAAAGGCAGTCATCCCAACTAAGTCTCTACACATGTCATGCTTCTCTTTAGGTAGAGACTTCGTCATCATTTTTTCAGGATTCTTCTCTGTATGTATCTTCTCCAGCTGAATTAGTTTCTACTCAAGCACATCACGAATCCAATGATATATGACATCAATGTGCTTAGTCCTTGAGTGGAACGATGAATTCTTCGACAAATGTATAATGCTTTGGCTATCACAATGCAACACATAAGTCTTCTGACTAAGGCATATATCATGAAGAAAACTCTTCATCCACAACAACTCTTTACAAGCTTCAGTTGCTGCAATATATTCTGCCTCTGTAGTGGAAAGAGCAACACACTTCTGCAACCTGGACTGTCATGATATAGATCCCCCTGCAAAAGTAAAAATATAACCAGAAAGAGACTTCCTAGAGTTCAAATCACCTGCCATGTCTGCTTCAACAAATCCTTGTATCTCTGGATTAGATTCACCAAAACATAAACAGTAATTGGAAGTATTTTTCAAATACCTTAGTGTCCACTTCACTCCTGCCCAATGCTCCTTGCCTGGATTTGACAAGAACCTACTAACTACACCAACTGCATAAGCCAAGTCTGGGCATGTGCAAACCATAACATACATGAGACTCCCTACTACGGAGGCATATGGAACATTCTCCATTCTTTCTTCCTCATCAGTTGATGATGAACATTGCTCATTTCCCAATTTAAAATGTGCTGCTAAAGGTGTACTTACTGTTTTGGCATCTTTCATGTTGAATTTGCTAAGCACATTCTCAATGTATTTCTCTTGTGATAACCACAACTTATTGGCCTTCCTATCACGAACAATCCTCATGTTTAACAATTGTTGTGTTGACCCCAAGTCTTTCATATCAAAGAACTTGCCCATATCCTCCTTCAATTGGCTAATCATTTGACAATCCTATCCAACAATAAACATGTCATCTACATATAATAACAAGATAATGAAGCTACCTGATGAAAACTGATGTAGACACAATGATCTATGGCTGACTTGCGATACCTTTGATTTATCATAAATGAATCAAATTTCTTGTACCACTGTCTGGGTGCTTGTTTGAGTCCATACAAGCTCTTCTTTAACTTACAAACCATGTGTTTCTTCATGACAACCACAAAACCTTTTGGTTGTGTCATGTAGATTTCTTCCTCTAGATCTCCATGAAGAAAAGCAGTTTTTACATTTAACTGCTCCAAGTCTAGATATGCCACCAAACCAAGTATTACCTTGATAAATGACATTTTAACAACAGGAGAAAAAATTTCATCAAAATCAATACCTCTTTCCTGTTTGAAACTTTTCACCACTAACCGAGCTTTCTATCTCAACTTGCCTTGACCTTCGTTTTTAAGCTTGTAGACCCACTTGTTCTGCAACACTTTCTTACCTTTTGGTAGCTCTACCAAATCAAAAGTGTGATTCTTATACACAGAATTAATCTCTTCCTGTATAGCTTTAATATATTCATCTTTATGCACATCATCTAGCACCTTTGCATAACATTCTGGCTCTCCACTATCTGTAAACATAATATAATCATCACTAGAATATCTAGTAGATGGTATATGTGTTTTTTTACCTCTTTCCAATTGCTCCTCAATTGATTCTGAATGAGGAGGAAGCTCCCCTTCCAACTCATGCCCATGATCAGTTTGAGTCTCCATAAGGCTGCCATCTGTATACTGCTCATCTGTCTCTCTTTCCTCTTTCTCTATATCTTCATCAGTCTCACCATGCTCAGATGAAATTTCTTCAGTTTTTATATAGGTTGGCTCATGAACATGTACTAGCATTCACACCTAACTTCGTGTCTCCCATGACATCTTCAATAGTCTGATCCTCTCTGAAGACAACATCACGACTACTATAGATTTTGTCATTCTTTGGATCTCATAACCTGTAACCAAATTCATCATCTACATAACTAAGAAATATCAAAGGAATAACTTTATCATCTAGTTTGGTCCTATGTTCTTTAGGTACATGCATAAACGCTTTGCAACCAAAAACTCTGAGGTGATCATACTTAACTTCTTCATCTGACCAAACTCTCTGTGGAATATCTCCATCTAGTGGCACTGAAGGAGACATGTTTATTAAATAAACTGCAGTACGCATTGCCTCTTCCCAAAAATAGTTAGGCAACTTAGAGCTAGATAGCAAACTTCTAACTCTCTCAATTATAGTTCTATTCATCCTTTCTGCAACTCCATTATGTTGTGGAGTATAGTGCATTCAATGGATAACCATTGTGCATCGAATCTACCCCGAAAAATTATAGAAGGTTCATTGGACACTTTTCTCAATTTTTTGGGCAGATTGATGAAACATTCACAATGCATCTTACTGCCGAACTACCCCTTAGGGTATGCTCGTAACACTAGAATGGTGTTTTATAGGATGCAAGTGACTGACAAGCAACAGCAAATCAAACACTCTCTAATCCATCTATTCATCTTCACAATTTTTTTTACCAATTGGAGTGAATTATTTTCCATTTGACTGGTTCAAGACAAACTAGCAAAATCAAAATAATCACAAGCAGAACCATGCAAGAATTGTCAATGAACGATACACAATGGTTATGCATTGAATGCACTAACAAACCCTGAACGCTCATACCAGAAAGAATAAAAAAATGAACAACACGTATTAAAAGACTTGTGAAAAAAGGCAGAGTTTGATTTCATGGGGCATAAAATAACCCTATCTTAAATCCATGTTACTAAGACACACTGTTTGATTAAACAGAAATCTCCCAAAACACACCTTTTTATGCAGCATCAGATCTATGAACCAAGGCTATCAAATGCAAATTGATTGTATGAGATCCAAGGACTTGAGGTCTCACCTTCATTCAACTTGGGTCAGAGGCCCTTTGAAATTTTATTTTACGGCACATCGGTCGACTTTTGGAGTGTGAATGAGTTGAAGGGCGAAGGGGATGCTTTTGAAAAATGCATATATAGTTATGTTTATACCACACATAGCCACACCTGCATCAGCCCCTGCTTTGAAGACAATTGTATGTAAAGACTACTTATCTATCTCCATCTTCATCAATGAATAACAAAAGAAAAAAGAATCAATACGGTAGTACATAAGATTGAACCTCTTGGGCTGAACATTGGTTTGCCAAGACATCAACATCCTGTGAATTTAAGTCTGCTCACATAGAAAGGAAGACATAGGTTCGCAGAATGGAACTTGTAAATAAGAAAAGGTGCACTAGCAATGCAACTGCATTCTTAAGACAATAAGTGCAAATCTGAAACCAATGAAGAAAAAAACAAGACTAAAGCATGGGAGAGTGCATTCTTGAGACCATAAGTGCATAATTGAAAATGTAAGGTTGTGTTTGGTTCACCATAGCTCTGAGATCCATGATGATATGAAAACTTTAATATCTCAAATCCATGGATTTAAGATCGGACACCTCCTCACAAATCCGATCTTAAATTAATGGTTTTTAACATGTATCATGAATTTGAAATTCATGCTATTAAGATCCTTAGTTTGTTTAAACTGAAGATCTCTAAAAACTTGCCTTTTAATGCAACCTCGGATCAAACACAACCTTAAGGAAAAAAAACAAGATGAAAGATAGAGGGTTGATAATGAATGAGTTTTGAAGACGAGAGTCATGAAAGAACCACAAAAGAAGCATTCATATAAAAGAAGAAGAAGAAAACGTATAGAAAATGGTATGAGGTATCCCTCTCTCTCTCTCAGTGTTCCCCAGATTGGTCAAAGCTATTACTCGAGCCTCAATATATCCTTACGATCTCTTTCACTGCATCTAGGGGTGAAGATGCCTTTCTTTTTTAGGTTGTATTTTTCAATAAAATTATATTACACCAAAGAGAAAAAATGGCCTCTATTGCTGTATTATTTCTGGGAAAATGTGAGATTTTGAAAGATAATTGTATCCACAAAAGATGCCATTTGATGATATTTTAGGATATTGTGGATGTGACAATTCATTTTGAATAATAATGTACATAGAAACACAGGATCGGAGGAAACCTTTAAGATATCTGTTAATTTACAAGGAGTGAGGAATATGCACTAGGCATCACCATGCACATAAAATTATAAATAATTAGATGGATACTAGTGAACAAGAGCAAGGCATCCTCTTATATATATCAGAGAATTGAACGAGTCCAGATGATCATTCTCATGGCTCTTAGTTAATCCTCCAGCTGACCAGCGTTGGGACGTGGCCTTGAGTCATGCCCATGTCATCATCATGGAGGAGGCTTCCACGAATCCATGGTGATGTTAAAAGGGTCCATTCATCCTTTATAATAGTTGTTAGAAAGATCTCCTGTCAATACTTAGAAATTAGAATAGAAGTCACAAGATTAAAATGCCTCTAAATTTAAGAAAATAAAACTTTTAGAAAAATGAAAGGAAATTACTTTTGGCAAGAGTGCCTAGAAAATTTGCTTTCCTGCCAGTGGCGTAGCCACATTGAGGCTGCTTTGCTTAAAAGTTTTTTATTTTTAAATAGAAATCTTAAACATTTATTCTTATATATATATATATATATATATAAGTGCCCCACCAGATTTGAGTTTGTTTAAACAAGTGCCCCTCCAGCCAATTTTTCTGGCTTTGCCACTGTCTCCTACCTGCTGCAGCGGTGTTTGTCACCTTAGATCAGTGACTAGACTACCTCAACAAGTAGTTTCTTAAATAACTATCTAATGAAAAATCTAGCTAACATACAAATAACCAAAAGGAGTAACTAAAGACCAGCAAATGCATTCTACAATTTGTGATAACTATTCTTTAGACATTGGACCAAAGCGTCCTGTATACTATATTCAAGCTTTAGCTTATATTGTTAACAAAACGTCACTGACAGTCTTATCTGTATTATCCCCAAAAGTTTCACTTGCATCCAAATATCGAGTCCAATAGACTGTGGACGTCTGTTTTATAGATTTTTCAAACCTTTTCCTTTTTCTTTTGGTCTGATGACCTGGCGCTAGGTATAACATCAGATTGAGCCCAAAAGGTACACTCCAGATATTGGACTCTAAACCTCCTTCAACCTGCTTGACCTTATGTTGAACCTCTAGCTCGTTGGATGGAACCAATATATCTTCATCCCTCACTCGTGGAGTTCCCTTTGTGATCGAAGAAGAGAGGAGAACTCAAGATGAAGAAACCAGCAATCGAGAGCTGCGAACAACAGAAGATAAGAGAAGAAGCATGAAAATGAAGTCCACGAACTCCGTGGGTCCAGCAGAGCCCCCTTCACTCCCTCTCTTTCTCTTGATCAACGATGGATTGTCTCTCTCTCTCTCTCTCGGGGCTCAATTGTGTGCGCGAGTGAATATCTATTGAAAAACTTCATAGCCTTTTATCTCTCAAATGGTGGGCGCCACTCGCTTCTTCGCCACAGCAATGAACCTGAACTATGGCTGACTTTTTGCAGCATTAAAATGTCTTTTATTTTTTATTATGAAAGCAGAAAATTTATAATAGAAAGAAATAGAATCGCCGGACGTTAACTAATTAGATTTGGATTGGATATAACATCAGCATAATTGAGTAATATGGCATTGTTTATTAGTATCGGACTTCAGATTCAGATTTAGGTATACAAATACTAAAGGTTATCCAAATTTTTCCTTGTAATCTGATTCAGGTGTCCACCGAAATTGGGTATGAAATACAATAACAAACTTGCATCCAGTTTTCCTAATTAGATCTGGATTTTCTTATGGAATCTAACCAGTCAAATCTACATACAAATCAAACGTTAGATTATACTCCTGCTGCACTTAAACTTTATTGGATGCTCGTGGATAATGTCCATATCCGAACTAAATTCTCATAATCGTGTTTAACTGTTAACTGTTAACCAATGAAAGACAGATTATGCAGGACGTTATGAATGTACCATGAGAGAGCAACCCAAGCCCAGCCTGACACCCAAAACCCGAACACAGGTCAATTAAATTAAAATATATACATTTTTTAATATAAAATATCATATAAATATAATTCATTGTAACAAAATATTATAAGTAAAAATCAACATAATTAATATTAAAAATTCTTATAGAGTCGAACCGGGCTTAGTCGGGCCGGACCGATGCCTTTTTTTTGAGCCCGAGTCAGGCCAGGTACTGGGTACCCGACCCAAGGCCTAGGCTTAGCTCCACCTTGGGTCTAATGGGTCTATTGGCTGGGGCCCTGATATTGGCCCATGCATGTCGATGGGTCTGCTGCTACAAATGATTTAGCATACCACCATCTAGTTCTTCCTTCGATGTCATTGACTTCAACTGAACAAACCCTTGTTTCCTGAATTTGAACATGAAAATCTGTTTGAAAGACTGTTTCTCAGCTTTAGTTGTAGATGCATTTTCCATGATATTTTCATAAGAAAATATAATGGAAAATGTGTTATTATGAACCTTAACCAACTAACTAAATTATAATGTGGAACTAATTAGCTTAAGACAAAATGGATTTGAGATTTCATACCACCATAGGAGAAATTAAATGAAATAAGATGATTGCAATCTCTTAAACGTATCACAGGGGCCGAATTAAAGTTTTAAAATTTTGACAGGGGGTTGAATATCATTTTTCAAAACTTTTATATAAGGTAAATGAAAGTTTCTAAATTTACATGTAAATTTAAAAAAAAAAAGGGTGGGCCCAGGGCCCATGCAGGCCCCCCTTTTGGTTTTGCCCGTGCATGTGGGGATAGCATGTAATTTTTGAGTCATGACAATGTGATCTTGAAAGGCTATAATAAGATTTTTGTTTGGCTGATGTAGGCAATTGCCCACACCAGCCAACAAGTGGCTCCACCACTGCTGGCTGGCTCAAATCCCATTGGGAAGTTCTTACTTTGTCATGATCAAGATGGTGTATCCTTGTGCGCCCACTAAATTGTTGATTGAACATCACAACCGGCAACGGAGACAGGTACATGTTAGGCTGGAAAGTGCATTTGAAGGCAAAAGCAGCCGAAGGATCGAAGGTCTCTTCCTTCTCCTTGCCCATTGCTTCAGGACGTAAGTGGACTCATGGTACACTGTCAACTAGAGCACTGCTCCATTTGCAACCCAGAAGAGTAGCGCCTAAGTGAATCGAACTGAAAATCAGACTCTCAAAGCCTGCCAGTTCGACTAGCTATGCTACACCATTAAGATTGAAAATTGCTCACTTTGACTTGCTATCCATAAAAGAGGGATACTTCTTTTACTTTAATTTTTAGAACATAAGTTCAAAAATGAAGTCAATCTTGAATGGGGATGCAAATCAATCAAATTTGGATAACCGTTTTCCAAATAACCTTGGTATAGAGAAAAAGAATTAACATATGATTAAGGAATCAGATCAAATTCAGATATAAAAAAAAAGACATTTGATTGGATGTGGACTCAATTTTTGAAAACATTGGAATCAGGTTTAGATCTGGATCTGCATTCAGTTTCAAACAAATATCTTATATCCATTATCCATACATTTTGGAAGTTAATTCTTAACATATATAATATGGTTGGGATTCAATTGCCCATTTAAAAGTCAGATTTGGATTTGGATGTAAAGTCAGTTTTGAATTGGATTCGGATTGTGAATTTAAAAATTGGATTCTGATCTAGTAGACTTTTATATGTTGGTATGAAAATTTAAACATGTCAATACCAAATAAATCAAATATGATAAAATATACATTCAAATTCGATCTATTGACATCCATGGGCTTGAACCTTCGTAATAGCAATGTTAAATCTCTTTGTATGAATCAATTTCAGACAAATTGCGACTTTGTATGAATCAATTTCAGACAAATTGTGAAAACTTGATCACTTAAGAAGTCATGTTTGAGCTGAGTCCATTGAGCTTAGTTGACCTGAATTAGGCTCCTTGACCACCACAATGTCTGGTCATTGTGTGATGATTATGTGCTTTTCAATATACGCTGGTTTCCAATTCACATCTGATGACTCCCTTTGTGATAGTGTGTTTTCTAATTTGGACTTAATGAATTAAATCTTCTCCTATTGTTCTCTCTCTCTCTTTTTCTTTATATATATATATATATATATATATATATATATATATATATATATATATATATATATATATACTCTTCCTTGTAGCATTGAGATGAGGAAAAGCATAATTTTCTCTCCCCTCGATCGCTACTCTTCTTTCTAGCATTGAGATGGTGCATATATATATATATAGTGATTGGTAGACACCATACCACTTGGGTAAGGAATAAAAACCATATATACACTAACTTAGTATAAATCATGCTTTAGTTTAAGTATTTTTATAAAAAAAAAATCTTTCTACTTTCCAAATTTTGATGTTGTGAGAACGGTTTATTTATTTATTATTAAAAAAATGACTAACTTTAGGTCTGTTTCTCACCAAATTACTCTTAAAAACATATTTATAACCATAAGGTTAGATTGCAAAAAAATAAAAATAATAACAATAGTTGATTTTCAGGGTCTGTTTTTTTTTTCCTTATCTAACTGGTGTAGTTTTTACCAATATCTCTCTCTCTCATGTATATATATATATATATATATATATATATATATATATATATATATATATATATATATATATATATATATATATTACAACACAAATTTGATCCCAATAAATCAACTCCGTGTGGAAGTGCATGAATATAAAAATCATTGTTTTTATCATTTTACCATCCAAATTTTGATGTTGTATGAACAGTTCATTTTTTTATGATTAAAAAGCATCATTTAAGTAAAACAACTGCTAACCTAAGGTATGTTTCTCACCAAATTACTCTTAAATCATATCCATAACCATAAGGTTAGACTGCAAAAAAATAATAATAATAACAATAGTTGATTTTAATTGGTTTGTTTTTTTTCTTTATCTAACTGGTCTAGTTTTTACCAATCTCCCTCTCTCTCTCTCTCTCTCTCTCTCTCTATATATATATATATATATATATATATATATATTACCACACAAATTTGATCCCAATGAAGCAACACCTGAATAGGCAGACGCACTTGTCTGTGTGGAAGTGCATGAATATAAAATCAGATGAAGTTTTAAATGGGTTGGATCAGCCGCAGCAAAATGCATACTGACTGAAAATGACAAGACCCTCAAACGAGATGTGATTTATTTGCAGCCCATCTTAGGCTTGATTTTTCTCTTTTCACTCACATCTATTTTTTTTTCTCTCTTCCTTCTTCTATTGTATTTTTCCTTTTGAGAACCTTTAGGTGAAAGGAACTCAAAATCCAGACCAAAAAGTGAATGGAACTCGAAATCCAGACCAATTTATATAGGAAAGTGGGTAGCTGCTAAACCCTCCTCATATAAGGAAATCATTCAGGCTATCTGTTTCAAAAAAAAAAAAGATGGTGGATATTAACAAACATTGTTTTTTAAAGTCTGAAATGCCCTTCAAAGAAGACAAGTGCTTCCAGTAAGGAACCGTTTGATGGGCTGGAAATGTGGAATTGGAAATATATTTCTGGAAATATATTTTCTGGAGTAATGGAATGAGAAAAAATATTTCCAATTCCCATTTTGATGTGTGTGTGTGATGACTGAGAAATATATTTTCAGAAATATATTTCTGTGTTTGATGATAAAGAAATATATTTACTAAAAAATATGAAGATCCTAGATGTGGAGATCTTAGATGCATGGTTCTCAAAGTCATAATGTGCTAGAACCACAGATTTAGGGTGGGCTCCATGTTAAATTAAACACTCAAAATTGAATTATATCTATTAACTGAGCTATTATATTTTCATTTTTAAAAGTTTTTATGTTCTAAACATCTAACATGCTGTGCAGAACAATAAGAACCAACTCATGTGTTTCAAACATAAGTTGAAACATTCTGTGTTTCAAGGAGAGTGACAAAGCTCCCCTCCCCAAGAACAGTCTGGGCTTTGGGATTGGGAAGAACTGAGACATCACCATTTTATCAATAAAAATTAGGCAAGTATATGAATACAGAACAACAAAACAAAGAAACAGGAAACAACAGAGGATATACTGCAGAAATTCGTTACAGGAGCAGACTAAAGTAAACTAAGAAAATGAGATGCAGTATCATAAATGCCTAGTGACATAACCCCAGATGGGTTAGAATAGTTGAGTTAAGAAAAAGAAAAAAACGCCAGGCAAGAACAACAACACAAAATATTTGTTCTAATCAGCTATCGATATACAACAAAAAAAAAGTACCGTTCAGAAAAAAAATTATTTGTTCTAATCAACTATCTAGTTGAACTCTCTAGTTCACCATCATTGACTTCATCTGTAATGGCATCTGACAGTGAACATGCTTCTGTTTTTTCAATTCCAAGACATTTGACGGTCAAACAGTTTATTTTCCTTATATTCACATGAAATTGCTTGTTTCTCAGTTTCTGATTCACCTTCATCAGAAGGTTCTACAATTCCACCATCACGCAGTATGGAGAGAACCTTTGCAGCAGCCTTCTCAGCCTTTGGTTTCTGATTGTTCACAATCTCGAGCTGTGTCTCTAGTTCATAAACCTAACAAAGAAGACCAGACTACCAGCAAAATTAAAATACGCAAAACTAAAGTTAAAAATGAACACCAACATGTTCAAACCAGGCCCAAGAATAGGCATCTGTGATGAACGCAATCCCAACAACAGAAATCAGCAAAAGCATGAATAATCAGAAAAGCCTAAAAATCACCACAGCATGACACCCAACAACAGAATTTGCACAAGAAAGGAAACAGACACAGAATTGAAGACAATAAAATGCACTCGACAACAACACATATGAGAACACCCAAAAAGGAATACATGAAAACCCAACAAAACATCTATTATGCGACTGTGACGGGGCATAGAAGTTACCGGAAGGAAGAGAAGGGGAAACAAACATAGGTGAGGAGCGACCAACCTCACAGACATCGCCTGCAATCAATGGATGAACCTCATTAACAAACAAAAAGAACAACAAATGCCTATGGTCAGGAACAACCAACCTCAACTCTTAAAACCACAGAAGAAAAGGAGGAGATGAAGAGAAACCCCCTCCCGCTACTCCAGAATCCTTACGAGGAAGATGAGAAGAGGCAGCGGTGGAGGACAATGATGAAAAGTGGAAGACGAAGCAGCAGCAGCAGCAGCGTGAGGCAGTGGTGGAGGATGAAGATGAGAAGAGGAAGACAAGGCAGCAGCGTGAGGTAGCGATGGAGGAAGACGAGGCAGCTCGACGCGAGCCCTAACGGGCACAAAAATAATTCCGGAAAAATGTTTCCACCACTCGCGGTGGCAATATGCTTCTGGAAAGATGTTTCCAGAACGACCTGAACGGTCGATAAAAAGTTTCCGCATTTGTTACGCTGGAAATTTTTCCAAAATTTGAAACATATTTCCTGATCTACAGGAAATTTCCAGCCCGTCAAACGGGCCCTAAAGAAATTGATTTGTCTCTCCTCTCTCTCTCTCCCTACACACACACACACACACACACACACACACACACACACACACACACACATATATATATATATATATATATATATATATATATATAAAGGGTAATTTGAAGTCTTAAAAAAAAAATTTGGCTCATATTTGTAACTTAATTTCTACCATATATATATATATATATATATATATATATATATATATATATATATAGTCTTTTCACCCTTAAACAATTGACTTTTTAATTTAAAATTGTACAAGTTAGATTTTATGATTATTGTTCAATATATATTTTTGAGCTTTCCACCTCTCTCTCTCTCTCTCTCTCTCTCTCTCTCTATATATATATATATATATATATATATATATATATATATATATATATATATATATATATATATATATATATATATATATGCCGGATTTTTTTAGATAGTAAAATATTTAAAAACGGCTGTTAAAAATACTATGCAACAAATGCACTAGTAACGGTTTATGGTGTAGATAGTGATGGCTTATATTGCATGTAGTCACAATTTTTAGATATTTAACCATCTAGAACTTCTANACACACACACACACACACATATATATAAAAATAAAGAAACAAATTAGTTTCCTTAAACTAAACGTTTGTCTCATTTGAAGGGTATTTCAGATTCTTGGAAAAATAACTTGACTTCTATATTTGCTAATATCTATCTTCTGATCTTTATATGTGCGTCATATGAAACGAATATCCATGTTTTGAAGGGGAAATTGCTAACCAACGATTTGTTAGTGTCCAACCTATAATATCAGCGGAATGCTTCCCTTGTGGAACATCTAAATTGCATGGTAATATTATATTGCCGTAGATTTGAATCTGGCAACTAATGGTATTGTTGGAATGTATCATGTTTTTTTCAGCATTTTTTTCTGAGATCATTGATTTTCATTTCCTATGAAATGCATCTATATGAAATGTATGCATGCATATGGGATGAAGCTCTTAGTGACATATTTATTCTAATTGTTTGTTAGAATTTATCTATGTGCATATCACTTGTCAGCTATATATTGCAGACAGTAAATCTGTTTACAGGACTCAGAATGTTGCTAAAAATTCAGATGATTTGGCTGTGTCTTTTCACTTGTCAGCTATTACATTGGTTTTTTTGAGGCACCAGAGCGCTAATTGAAGCGAACAACCTGGGCAGCTCAGAACAAAGAAGACCTAATTGTTCAATTGTTGCTTTTCTTTTTCCTGGGTTGGCAAACTAAAATCTGGCAGATCTCACCTATTTTGGTCTCAAATGATCCTGACCTCCTTCAAGTTGGTCTCAAATCTACAACCTGGCCAGGCACGACAAATGTTATTCTTCTCCTCAGGTAATTAGTCCATCTGCTAGCAGCAGTGCCGCTACTTTGCTTGTGAAGGATCGTATTGGATGAGCAGTGGCATCCAAACTTACTCACGGAGGCAATCAAGGATAATGAAGACTGATTGATGACCATCTAGCTCAAGAGATATCATTGTCTGCCTAGAAATTATTCACCTAAAGGGATCAATTTTCATGTGAAATTATTTACCAATTTGTCCCCTTCCCCTACCTTGCTGATGCTGAGGGTCCATGAGCAGGTAGGAGTAGGACCAATGTAACACCCCGGAAGTTTAGTCCCGTATCGAAGATTATGAGGAATCTTCAAGGGTTTATATAGGGGGGTGGGGTCGGGTTGTTACAGTGGTATCAGAGCCAGTTCAACACTCGGACCTAGGGTCTCACACACGCGGACGCGTGTGCCTTAAGGGGGGTGGATTGTAACACCCCTAAAGTTTAGTCATGTATTGAAGATTGTGAGGGATCTTCAAGTACATATAAAGGGAGGTCATTAATAAGAAGATTGTCCTGGTTCTAGCCTTTTTTAAGGTTGGAGCCGAAACTGGTAGGGGGCGGGTTGGGATCTTCTCTGTGTTCCATTCATTTGTTTATTTTTTATCTGTTGTCTGAGATTTAAATTAAGTTTACTATGCTGCTGACCCCAATCCCCTTGTTAAATAGATGTCTCTTACTGAAAAAATAGCTGATAGCAACTGGTTGTGGCAGCACTTTGTTTATCACTCTGTTCCATATCATTCTGCTCCTTGTTTATTATATCCTTAGTTCTGTCTTGATGATGTGTGGCTTTCCTGCATTAACAACTTTTGCAATAGCTAACTGCATCTTTCTTAAGTTGAAATATGCTGTTTTTCTTCGTCATGCTCCTCATCCCCCTGTCCCTCTTTCCTCCTCCAACCAGTGATTACTACTAGTAGCAGTTAGGCAGATACAAGGCTAGAACATTTCCACGTGAACTGGCTGTCGACAATCTGTTTTTCCCTTTATATTTATGAGTTTTTTCTACAATATGTTTTTCCCTTTATATTCCTCAGTTTTTTCTTTAGCTCTCTCATTTCTACTAGGTTATGCTTCGATCGGGAGATTGCAACCCGGTTTAAACGACGAATACACAAAAAGTGGATCCGTGGATCCGGGTCTCGCCCCAAATCTTTCAAAAAAGATACAATACCCAACCCAAGCGTTCTCACCCCGGGTCTTGGTTTAAAAACTCATGGGTTCATTCCGTGTGCACGAATCCGGATCGGCGTTCAGCCACCTCATGTTGCCCCGCGGTCAGCCTACAGCCAAAAATTCTTCCTTTTTTCCCCTCCTCAGTCGCCCTCCTATGGGCAACTAAGAGAGGTCTTGTTCCTTACTTTTTAAAAGTCATTTTCTTACTTAAATAATGTTTTTAAATAATTAAAAAAATACAAAACCCCCCTATCAGATGTGACTCATGCGTAGCCCTACTTAGTAAACAACTCCATACACCTAAACTTTCTTATCAAGTCTAAAGATTTCATGTAATAATTTTATAATAACAAAAGTAATGTTCCCCTTGTATTGTTGAAAAGAAACACGATACATTTTTACTTGCAGTTCCTTTCTCCTTGTCTTTAGCCTTTGATTTGCATCTCTGTGAATGGAGAGAGATATGGTGGCAGCTAGCGTCTTGGTGGTTTAAGGGCGGACCAAGAGAAGGACTAAAATGGCCTGCAGCAGCATCCCCATCCCGTCTGATGCCATTTGTGAATGCTTTCTTGCATGGCTCAAGTGGATGTACGTTCATGCAAGGAGGCATCCCCAACCCGTCCGATGCCATCTGTGAATGCTTTCTTGTATGGCTCAAGTGGATGTACGTTCATGCAAGGAGGCATGCGGGTTATTTAAAGAACCATCAAACGAACTATGAAACTCTGGGAAGGGAAAACGCTGAGCTAAGAAAGATAGAAACAGCTTGGCAAGAGACGAAGATCTTAAAGGTGGAGATATTCGACAAGAGACAGAAGAGTGGCCGAAGAAGACTCGGGAGCAAAAGGATGAAGCAGAGTGCATTCTCAAACTTCCAGGACGCCCAAGGGACGTGCACCTGTTGTCGTGGCTTGCCCAACTGTTGGTATTGCTACCGACAGGGTAAAGCAGACGGGCGCAAACACAGGGAGGTGGCTGTACATATGGAGAAGGCACCATTGGAGGTGGAACAGGTGTCAAGGCCTCGAGAAATCGATTGGGCAGCGCCACTAAACCAGGAACTATTGGACGGGTAGGAGACTACTACTCGCTTCATTAAGGAAATTTTCGACAGAATACAAGATGCTAGGATATTAAGGATCGGCATCAACGGAAAGGGGGGAGTCGGCAAAACTACAAGCATGTGCACAACAAAGTTAAAGAGTTCGAGTTCGTCATGTACATCGCAGTAGGCAAAGATCCCAACTACGAATGCCTGTAACAGAAGATTGCCCGCTACCTAAAACACTCTTTAGCTGAAGGAGCAGATCTAAACGAAGGAGAAAAACTGATTTTAACAAAAATGAAGGGCAGGAAGTACTTGGTGATATTAGATGATGTCTGGCAAGGGTTTGATATACGTGTGTTGGGAGTTCCTGATCCATTGAATGGAAGCAAAGTTGTGGTCATAAGTAGAACCCTTGATCCATGCGATGCCATGCAGACTGGCAGAAACATCAAGGTGGAAGCCATGTGCTGGAAAGATGCGATGCCCTATTCCTTCATAAGACAGGGGATGTGATCTATAGAAAAAATTGCAATAGAGGTCCTTAGAGGTCGTTTGATTGCAGTCCACTAGGACATGACAGACAGGACGTCCTATCCATTACACCACTGTCCTGTCCTCTTGGACAATGGTGTTCCTTGTCCACCGAACGCTATGTTCTTCTTGTCTGACGTTTGTTATGTGTGTGTCTGTCCTGTCTGTTCTGTCCGTCCTGTCTGACGTTTGTTTCGTGTGTGTCTGTTCTGTCCGTCCTGTTTGACGTTTGTTTTTGTCTTGTCCGATCTATCCATTCTATCCATGTTTGACGTTTGTTTTGAAAGAAACATTCAAGTTCAATATCTCCTGTATTTATTTCCAGAGAATATTTTATTTACAAGTATAACTTCATCAACAATAAAGAAGAAAAAACAAAAAACTTAGAAGCCTTTTATCAACAATAAAGAAGAACAATGGACATTTTCACAAGAAAATGTGATGGAAAGAAAGAGATCTGGTGGGCCTCTTAGCCACAACGTGACATCTCTTCAAATATCTTTACAGTTCAAGCAAGAAAGGCTTTCAATTAAACATAAAATGAATCATTCTTCTTGAATGCCATAGTACAAAAACATCTTGCAATTTTTCCTATCAATGTTAACATGTATTAACAAGTATCGAACAATTACAAAAGCATCTGATAGATGAAGCAAGGATTATTACATCGACTGTAAAAGCAAAGTACAACATTCAATTGTTCCACCATGGTCCCGTACAAATTGTTTAAAATATTCAATTGTTGTAAGCCATAAAACAAAAACAACTATGACAACTTGCTAGATAACTAATCTTCTGTCATGCACACTATTCTTTCCATCAAAGTCATGCAATACTTGAGAAGATCACCGTCTGGTTCCTGCATTTCAGAAATTAAAAAGACAAACAAATAACTAGGTTATCACCATAAAGTATTAAAATAATCAAGCATAATTAAAACAATGACATATAATATAATGAGAATGTTACACAATCAATATCTTACTTGAAACATAATCATTTCACATTGTTGAAGTAATCTGCTCACGAAGTTCATTGTTGCTACCACGTATTTGCGTTTGTTCAGTATTTTCATCATCGTTTATAATTTCACTTGCTTCACTATCATTTATATCATCAGAGGGAAATTGTTCGGCATTTGGATTGTGATTGATTATAAAATTATGAAGAACACATGTTGCTTGTACAATTTTAACTTGAGTGGATATTGGATATGACACATGATTCTTCAAAATTGGAAACCTTGCCTTAAGCAAACCAAACACTCTCTCCACAGTAGTGCGCAAAGATGAATGTCTATAGTTGTATAATTCTTCTTTTGTCTCAATTTGCCTAGATCCAGACACATTAAACTCTGATAGATGGTACTGACATCTTCTATATGGAGTTAATAATCCGACAATATTTGGGTATCCAGCATCTGCAAGATAATATTTACCTATTTCATAATCAACAATATGTGTTTTGTCAGTCAAACAATTAAATTAATGATAGTAAATTTAAATCATGAATCTTTTTTTCTTACCAAGTGGAATTTCTAATGGATGAAGATTATCTTCTAGTGCACTATACAATACTCTTGCATCAGTTGCACTTCCTTCCCAACCAGCTAGTACGTAGTGAAACCGCATATTGAATCCCACCACTGCTAAAACATTTTGAGATAAGAACCCTTTTCTATTTCGCCAACGATTTTGGCCATCTCTTCGGACATATACTGGAATGTGTGTACTATCAATTGCTCCCAAACAATCCTATTCATACGTAATATGTGTTAGTATTCTAAATGTTTTACCATAAATAAAAATGTTGACTATATCTATTAAGGATTATAGTTGTTTACCTTAAAATATGGAAAGAAACGTGGATCTCCTCTAACTCGAGCTGGTGTAGTATCATCTCTACGTCCCACATATTCATGTGCAATACGAAGAATTGCTTTCAAAACTAAGTTGAATTACTTACTAATTGTTTGTCCTGAGTGCTGAAAATCATATTGGGTTCGTCGATTTCGTTGATCATGTCCCAAAGTAACGAGAAATATCGCTACTTGTTCTTCAACTGTGATTTCTCTTGCATCACACAATAACTCTCTATTTTTTAACAAATTGCATAATAATGCATATGTTCGTTGATCTACCCTCAATAGATCTAAACAATTTCTTGGGTGTCCGTGCATACAGTCATGCACAAATTGGGCTCCTGCTAGTCGATTAGTATGTACTAAATTTCTAGTAGGTCTACTTTGAGCTTTCAAGCGTTCCATCATCAACCACATAATAAGAATAAAGATAACTATGGATATTTCGTCCATCCTGATAATAAATACACAAATTTCATGAGAATAAATACTATTTAATTGCAAAGAATTGTAAAATAAAAAATAATTGCAAGCATGAATCCATAGCAATTTACTATATATTGCAAATTATAAACAATTAAAAACATCAAAAATACATTGTTATGAACAATTATTATATCACAAATTTGAAACAATTACACACATCAAAAGTAATGCATAATTACAAACCTATCGTTTAACCAATCTGCATGCGCAACCAAGTAACCTGCAACTCACGTGGCATCATAAGAAAAGTGTTTTCTTTAACAAAATTAGAAAGTAAATCAACTGATCTGAAAAACAAGTGATTATCTATTTCCCCTTTTTTATACATATCTCTTAAAATTGTTCCACTCTTCTTCAAAATAGTTGCAGGTTGGGTTTCCACAAGTTACTGTATGTACTCACCAATGGTTTCAAAAATATCAGCATTTGTGGTTGTGGAGGTTCTCGCTCTTTTGTTTCCCCTCATGCTGTTAGAAGTTTCTCCCTGAGTATGAGTATTGCTATCCATTGGTGAAGTGGGTAACTGAAAATCATTCTCATCTTGCTCATCCACATTTATTTGTATATCATCTAGTGGCCTACTATCTACGCCACTCCTATTGTCACCCAATGCAGTAGAAGAACCCCAAATTTCCATTGCATGCTCATAATATTTCCATGTTGCTGGCAATTTATATTTTTTTTTTATTTGGGTACTTTTGTATGTATACTCTTTCCACACGTTATTATCAGCTTGTATAATTCTGGATGATCTAAGACTCTAAGTGGCTCGATGGTTCAAACCTCCAAGTAGCCACCAACATGATGGAATGTGCCGGCATCAAGTCTCCACAACAAAAATCATTATGTGCCTTATATAAGGAATCACAAAAAAAGAAATGCTAGAAAATTGAACTGAAACAAGAAGCCATGTCCAGATGAGGAAGAATTCAGCATACTAACTACCAAGAAAAAAAAATCGAATGGAGTGAACTATATTTTGACATGGCTCAACAATGATAAAAAGCTACAGAATCATGCTCTTAAGGATGCCACTAACAACCCAAGAAAATGCCACTAGTCCACCTGTCCAATGTCGTGAAAACATTCAGCTTGCACAATGTGGAATTTTGAACCTGTTGCTTTGTGTGCATGACCAGTTTTCCAGTAAATATTATGCCAAAGTCTGACACCTTGATAGAGTGTAGACTGCCATATGAAGATAGCATATAAATTTTTAAGACCCTGAATTACTAAAGCAATATATTACTTGCCGAGTGTCTAGCATCATTACTAACATAAACAACCCAAGTCTTGGATGCTTTGATGTGATAGATAAGCTCAAGGAAGCCTTAGAGGCTGAGTGCCAAAGAACTGTCTCTTGTGCATGTTAAAGAGTGTTTCTGCAATATTAGAAAGTTGAATAGCAGCTCTTTAAATATTTTCTTATATTTAGTGGACTGATTTTGTAATTGGTAAGTTACCAACCCTAATCTCTTTTAATATGAGATTAGGGGTCACGTGAATAAGGAAGAAAGTGTTTTCCTCTCTCTCACTCTCTCTCTCTCTCTCTCTCTCTCTCTCTCCCTCTCTCTCTCTCGTCCCCTTCTTCATCCAATATTCAACATGGTATCAGAGCAATAGTCCTAGGGCTGTGTGATCTAGGGTTTCACGCCTAGGGTTCCCTTCTCCTCTCATCTCTCCTCTCTTCCGCCAAACTAGGGTTTCACACCTAGTGTTCTTGCTGGTTACAAAACAAGCAAGTTGATTGGTTGGTTGGATAGGGGCTAATCACGTTTTTTAACATGTGAAAATGTGATTAGCACCCTTGTGTTGCTACTGCTGTCGTGGTCTTGCTGAAAGCTGCTGCCGCTGAAGGTTATCACGTCACTGAAATGGTGAATCAGATCAGATCTTGCTGCAAAATCAAATCTAACTCAAGTGCAGCCGTGGAAGATGTTCAGGCCAAAGAATGTCGGATCTGCTAGGGCAGTCTGATTTGTTTAGCCGTGTAGTGGATTCTCACAGGCAAAGGTATGTCGTGTGGGCAGGTTCAGTTATTCTTTCTGCATCGTTGAAGTGAGACAAGTTTGAAATTGTATGGAGTAGGCAGATTTCTGTTTTCTCTTGGCATCATTGAAGTGAGACAGGTTTTCTCTACTATCAAACTTGTGCCTGTTTGCTACCTATTATCGACATCTGAAAGTGCTGCCTGCTATCCACGTCTGAAAACAGTCCGCCAAATTGTTTTGTGTTTGTGTTCAACCTGATCCTTAAGTGGATCTTGTGGAGGTTATTGTTGCTGTAATCAGTTTTTTATCTTGACCGTGTGGGGCAGAGTCAATCTACTGCTTGTGGATATAATTTGATGTGAGGAGCAGAATGATCTGCAGATTGTGGATATGAAATCTATAAGTTGAAGTCTCATTAGTTGTGGACTGCTGCTAGTCGTAAAGTTCCCGCTTGTGTTGCAGCCATCAGCTGAAATTATTTTGTTGAGTTGCTGCCTGAGTTTGTGCCTATGTTGCTGCCTGAGTTTGTGAATTTCTGAGTTGATGATTGGAGCCATAAGTGTGTTCCAGATTCTTCTATGTTGTCGTACCTTGGTTGAAGTTAACTACTGCACCTTATACATACATATTGTGAGTACAATTCTAGTTGGAATTTTACTATGGCTGATGGTAATGTGTCTGAGGGTTCCAATGACTACAAGATGGCTGGAAATTCCTTCTCATATGCCAGCACGACTGTGATAGACTCTTCCTTCTCTGTTGGTGCTCCTACCGATGACCCAGATATGATGTGGATGATAGATTCTGGCGCCTCCAGGCACTGTTGTAGTCAACCACATATTTTTCCATCATTAGTCAGGTTCTCTACACCACAGCATGTCAGACTGGCTGATGGCAAGCTATCTCCTGTATTGGGCAGCGGTGATATTTATCTCCCACATTTAGGCACTATTACCCACGTGCTCTATGCTCCATAGTTCCCTGTTAATTTGTTATCTGTTAAGCAGCTGGCTATTGACTTAAACTGTAGAGTCATTTTTTACCCTGGTACATGTTCTTTTCAGGACTTACTAACTGGGAAGATGATTGGTGGTGGCCATGAACGTGAGGGTATCTATTTCTTGTCTGTCCCAGTAAATGTTGCTGCATCTTCATTCTCCTCAAAGCCTTCTCCTTTTCAGTGGCATCTCAGACTAGGTCATCCTTCAGTGTCAAAACTTCGTCGCATGCTTCCAGGTATTACTATATCAGAGTCCTTCTTATGTGATGCTTGCCAATTAGGCAAACATACACGGAGTAGCTTTCCTTCGAGTCAAGAACCATCTAGTCAAAGTCCATTTGATCTCCTTCATGTGGATGTGTGGGGTCATAGTCGGGTTCCTTTTCACTCGCATTTTCGGTATTATCTTGTTTTGGTTGATGATTTTACTTGAGTCAGTTGGGTATTCTTGTTACGGGAAAGATCCGAAGTCATATGCATTCTTCCTAAATTTGTCAAAGAAATAAAAACTCAGTTTGGTTTCATTGTCAAAAATATTCGCACTGATAATGCACTTGAATTCAAATCTTCTGTTCTACTTCAGTTTTATGCCAATCATGGAATTCGGCCTCAATATACTTGTCCACACACATCCCAACAAAATGGTGTTGCCGAACACAAACATCGACAACTCCTAAATGTGGCCCGTACCCTCATGTTGCATTCTCACATGCCTGCCTACTTTTGGGGGGATGTTATTCTTATTGCATGTTACCTCATTAACAGATTACCCTCGTCAGCCATCCAAGAACGTATTCCTATTCAACTTTTATATCCAAATCGGCCACTATTTCATATACCTCCCAAAGTATTTGGATGCCCTTGCTTCGCACACATCCTAGGCCCAGACAAAAACAAACTTGCTGCCCAAGCTATCAAATGTGTATTTATTGGATACTCTGCCAATCAAAAAGGATATAAGTGCTTTGATCCCCACACCAAGAAAGAGATTATCAGTGCGGATGTTACATTCTTTGAGTCTCGTCCTTATTTTTCTCCTTCGAGTCCTCCTCTGTCTGAGATGCCTATACCTGTTCCTCTTCCCATTCCACCAGTGTCCCTTGAGTCCTTACCGCCACCTCAACCTATGTCACATGAACGTTTTCTTGATCCTCCATTGGTTTACACTCGTCGTCTTGGTCCCTCGTCCAACCGCCTACCAGAGGTAACAAGTCCTCAACCTTTATTGAGCAAAAAATAAAACGTACAAAATAAACAAGAACCTCGGCTAGGGAAATAGCACTGTTGGGGTAAGCATCATATATTATCAATAATTTGAACAAGTCCTTAAAATATCCACAAACGAGGGTCACAAAAGGCTGGATGTTGCTTCAGGGCCACCTAAAAGAATATAAATAGCCATATAAGAAAGGTAACCAATCCAATCCAATTATATTTCTTGCTCCTTGATATCAGTTTCTCATTTCAGGGAAAGTGCTGATATCACTATCTGCTAATTTTATCTACTACATTTATTTAATTAACATATTAGCATAATCAGGATGCTTCAACCTATCATTCGTTAAGAGTGGTGTCATACATAATAGGAAACAGAAACATTAACTTAAAGGATCAGGGATTAACAAATGTAATGATTAACACCCTACCCCAGCAAGAACCAAGTATGAGGGGGATAATGCTAGGCCGAAACAGGAAAGAAAAATATGTCATGAATCCCATGATATCTGTAACAGAAAACCTTTAAACATTTCCCAAATCAAAGAACAACAGAAAAAAAACATTGGCAACCATAGTACTTAGCTGGAAGTCCTGTTTTCCACCTTCAAGCTAAACCTGAAACCAATATCGAACATCATGTTATGATAGATGAGGAGCACAATTCACACAACCAAAAATTAAGATCACACTTCACTATTTAGTGTCTGAGGAAAACTATTAACAAAAAAAGTTGCAAAAAGAATATTGGAATAGTTTAACAACCATGCATGTAGCCTAAAAATTTTCAAATGAAAGTATGAAGGATTTCTAATGTTGTAAAGCCCGAACAGAAGTTTAGTTTAACCTCAAGAGAACAGTAGAAAATAAAGAGCGCTTGAAGCTTTAAGCGTACTGTACAGGCACTGAATTCTTATGAATCCAATATCTTCTGAAAGCACTTCATATTGCTCAAACTTCGTCCACAATGATCCAGTGTGACAATGTTAGCACCATCTTTATACAGTTAATTATACCTTTCACCAAAAGAGTAAACATATCAAAATTGGCATTCATCTAATAAGAAACATGGTTTCTAAACAAGAACTTGAGCATCTTCCAGCCCCACATCAGCCTCTCTTTTTCTTTGATGGTGTGTTTTTTTTTAAGATTCATTATAATTTGGTTTAAAACTTTAAGAAAAGAGGGAGAGAAAATCACAGAAGCATTGGTCACTTTTCCCAAAAACAACAAGATGGATAGTAAAGTGAAAAATATACTCTTAAGGAATGTACATGAAGAAGTCCCTAGAATTGGCAAACTGTATCTTCCTAATTGTGACATGATAGAACAAAATCAATTTCAAATTGTTCATATCACAAGAAACAACTACAAAATGCAGTATCAAACATAATATAAAGATGGATAAAGATTGAAGAAACAATGAAAGAGTATCAAAAATTATCCAGCACATGTGCAAGTGTAGATGTCAATCTAAAGTACAACAAAGTTGTAGAAAAATGATTACACAACGGTCCATTACCAACCAGGAAAAGGATAAAAGCAAAAACCAAGAATAAACTTATTAAGAAAGAGTTACCTTTTTTGTATATTATTAGATGCAAAAATATAATCTCGACTAATGCAAATGTCAGTCATTTCATCAACCTCATGCCTGGAAGGTCATTGATGTCCAGATCTGAAAAGACAAAGAAAATGTATAAATAACTCCAATGTTATATAACATTAGCTACAGTAAGATAAATGGAGCAGAATATTTTTCTTAAAAGTGAGGTTTTCTCATCAATAGGTTGTTGTAGTAGAATTTAGAAAATGGAACAACTAATGGCAATCTAAGCTACCACTGCGGACGAGGGAAGTTGGTGTTACCATAACTGACTGAAATCTGTTAAAACAGATAAGAACAAGAAAAACCTCTACAACAATGAACATTTACTAACATTCTAATATAACTCACATATATCAAACGATTCTCATGTAGCAGGACAGAAACCAAGGCTTATAAAACAATACAATAAATAAATAAATAAATGAAACCCAAAGGTATAAGCATTGTGATAGTCTTGTAGCATAACAGTAGAAAGAGAAACAAAAACAGAAACAGCTTAGTGTAAAAAATTAAGATGAAATTAGCTATTAGTGTACCATGTCAGGAAAACAAGAAAAGTTAGGCAGGCACATTTTTTAGTACAAGCCTTCTTTATAAAAAGAAGTGCCAACAAGGTGGGTCCACTCTACTCTAACCCATTTTCTCCAGTTAGGAAGTAACCTTGAGCCACTTTTTTATATGATACAATGGTCAAATGGAGACTCCCTTATATTGCTCTAAAGTTCGAACAATTTTTATAGCACGTTCCCAGAAGGGTGGTCATTGAGCATGCAACATTCACAAATGAAAGTCATGAGGCGTATTTTAGCGAATCAAAATGCCCCACATTTCAACCTTGAGGGTGATCATACCAGTGATGAGAAACTAACCATGCAGATACAGCTGGAAAGCATTCCTCATTTTCTAAGAAGGTGTAGAGACACCAGGCTGAGATATATTACAAAAATCACAAGCCTGGACTTGAAGATGGAAGATGGAAACAACTTGTTCATTGCATGTACAAAGAAATGAAACAAGAAGAATGAGCTTGTCTTTTATGTAATTTCAAAAAAACTTGGGAAAGAAAACAAAATGAAGCAAACTAAAAGAACCTCATCGTAGGACAAATGAACTCTTGAGCCTTCAAGACATTGACAGTACACTGCCACATGTTGACAGCACGGTTCCTAGTTTGTCAGTCGGCCTGTTGTTCCATTGTGTTGATCTATTAGGCTTCCAAAAGGTTCAATAGATCTCCTAAGAGTTTTCTAATTTGAACTCGATTTTTCAATAGGCAAAGGACTAATGTCAGTTTCCTCATCTCCATTATGAGTAGATCTATGAGATGTGCTTCTTTGGATGCACACTAGGAGAGGCCCGACTGTACACGGTATTTATTTTTCATTTTATGGTTGTGAATATCGTTTATGGGGCATTTTCATACATAAGAAAGGGGGTCAGTCAGTGGAGGGGAGGGCCCGCATGGGCCATGGCCCTACCCCAGCCCACGGCAAAAAAAAAATACATTTAAAAAAATCAAAAAATGTTAGTTTGGCCTGACCCTCTCTCTGGCTTGGCCCTACCCTCTCCCTCACGGCCTCTCTCTGGCCTGGCCCTACCCTCTCCCTAGCGCCCTCTCTCTGGCCCTATCCTCTCCCTATCCTCTTGCCCTACCCTCTCCCTCGGACCCTTTCTCTCTAGCCCTCTCGTCTTGCCCTACCCTCTCCCTCGTGCCCTTTCTCTCTAGCCCTCTCGTCTCGCCCTACCCTCTCCCTCGCGCCCTTTCTCTCTAGCCCTCTCGCCTTGCCGTACCCTCTCTCTCGCACCCTCTCTTTAACCCAACCCACCCTCGCCGGCCGCCCCTCTCTCTCGCAGCCTCTCCCTGTTGCCCCACCCACCCTCACTAGCCACCCCTCTCTCTTGCGTCCTTTATGAGTCTCTCTTGCTCGCTTCCTTCCTCTTTGAACCACAGCGAGAGCCGGCCCCCGGCCCCGCCCTCTCTCTCTTGCCCTGTCTCTGCCTCTCTGGTCCACACTTAGGCCATTGCCAGCCCCACCCTCTCTCTTGCTTGCTCCTTCCCTTCCCTGGCCCACATCACAGGTGGTCGCAGGCCCCACCGTCTCTCTCGCTCCCTCCCTCCCTGGCCCACAGCGCAAGGAGTAAGCAAAACTGGGTAATGCCTTGTTGCCTACTCGCTTTTTGTCATTGTTGCGGATAAAATTGTTTTGCTTGTTTTGATCTACTTCTCTGTTCATTTTTTATTTTATTTGGGTATATGTAATTAAGATATTCATGTATGCGATCATCATACTGTCTAGTTTTATTTGGCTATATACAATTAAGATATTCATGTATGCAATCATCATATCAGGACCGATGGGTTCTTAATTCTTATAGTACTGAATGACTTTTGACTTTTGACCATAGTTTAAAACCAGGTTTTGGAAGCAAAACCTAGTTTTCCAACCAATCATTTCATGTGCATTTAGATAACATTAAAACTGGGTATACTAAAACTCAGTTTTGAGAACACCTGACTCAGTTTTGAGAACACCTGATTTTCATAAAGAACCTTAATAACATGTCTCCCACATTTTTGTAGGCAAAAATTATTTTTACCATGTCATAAAACTAATTAAAGTTGTTTAGGAGTGTTATCCAGAGGCTGAATAAAGGAGGGCTGGAAGGGGCCTTAACCCCACTTTGATTTTGGAAAAAGGTGCATGTTATAGTTAATAAACCTAATTGCAAATTCAACCTTGTTTTGGCACACTTTTAAAACTTTAATTCATATGATCCAAGAGAAGGAATCCGGACGTAGTTGATAGTCTGCTGGTAATGAAGAAAATGTCTGTAGAATGCAATCTTGCATCCACTAGATCTGGTACCTTTAGTTTTTTTATATGTTTTGAGTTTGATTATTTCGATATATTTAAATCTTATTGTCTATTTTAAATTTCAGGGTTTTTGTGTTTAAAGTTTATGTTCCAAACAGTTATTATATATATATATATATAATATTATAGTATATATATAAATAATATAATATATTTCGTTGAACCGTTTCGCCCGCCCCTAACAAAAATCCTAGCTCCGCCCCTCGGGGTCAGGCCCATTCAGCCCTGGTTGGCATATTAACTTTTGTTCATTCATTTGATTACCGACGGTATTTTCATGAACACAAAATTGATGCCGAGACATGCACATACATTAAGGGGCGGCTAGCAGCTGAGAAGACAAGGATGAATTTTGGGGGGAGAGCCACTAAAATTTCCACATGTGTTGGCACATGCACTAGTACTGTTCTGCAACAATAACTGATGAAGAGTGGATTGCAAGAAAAAGAAAAGAGATTACCGTGCACCGTGGCGAAGACATGTAGAATAGGGACAAAAGAAATAAAAGGAAGGGAAAAAAAATACTGTGCAGATTCAGAACTAGCAACATGACAAGGGGAAGAGGCAACAGATCGAGAGGAAGCTTGAGAGGAGGACAAGGAAAAATCGACGACCTTGGCATCACCAACAAGAGAAAGGAACAGATGAAGAAACTAGGGTCTCCTTGGCAGGCTTTGACGAGGCTTACGAGGGCGACCGAAATCTCATCCCTAAGCATCGTTCGTAGGGTAGATCGAGTTGCATCCAGGGAGACGACGTATCCAGAAACGATGATTGATTGCAGGAGTTCCAGAGTTGGATCGCTGAACCTCAAAATGACAATGGAAGGATGAGCCGGCACAGTGCCAAGCGGAAGAGAGAGAAAGAGAGAGACACACACACAGAGATAGAGATGGGGAATGGCTTCCCCGTGGATCATCGGCCACCAAAAGAAGGGTGGTCTCAACGCTGACACGGCACCTTTCTTCTCATCATCATGGTCATCGCCGTCAAATAATTCCTTTTCACCCTTTTCTCCTCCTCTCCATGATTCGGTCTCGCCTTATCTCCTTGAAGGTAACGCTGCTGCTCCGGCCCGACCTCTGGTCACACAGAGGACTCGGGAACTCCCATCTGTTTCATCTTCAATGATCTTTTTCATCTTCAAAAGAAGAGATCCACTAAATGTTAAAACAAAAAAAAAAAGGAAGGTTCAAAAGATTACTCAAAATCGATGCAAGATTGAAGAAGCAGTATGCAAAAACAAAAAAAAGAAGGTGAAACAAACCTCAATTTTCTTGTGAGACAACTCACAAACATAAACAAGAAAGAGCCGGCACCCGGCACCCACCACGATCAAATCTTTCTGTGCATAGAATGATGGAGAACAAAGATAAAAAAAAAAAAGAGCGTCACCCACCGCACCCACCACGATCAATTGTTTCTGTGCATGGAGGACAAAGATAAACATCATATCTGTGCGTGGAGGACAAAGCATTCTCTCTCTCTCTTGCTCTGTCGTGCGTACACGATAGGAAAGGAGATGCAGGGACACTCCCACGTCTAGTGGCGCGAAGAGGGAGGTTGCAGCATGAAATCGGCAAGCCCGCCTTCATCTTCATATTTATTTTTAGTTTGCGTGTTGATTCCGTGGGTGCTGCAAAAGCGTTGAGGGCGCGTAACCTACAGGTCGCACGATCGAAACCTGCTCTCTAATACGCTAGGGTTAAGGAAACACACAAGATGCGGTACGAAGAAACAGAGCAATCTCAATCTCAAGAGATTTCTGTAAACAGCCAAACCGATCATCTCAAACTTATGAAGGGTCAATGATTTATTTTCATAAAAACTTGAGACCACCCAAAGGTAAAAGGCTTCCAAATTTAAATGTACCGTGGTAAAAATGTGGTCCGGTGTTTGTTTACCGTGCGGGCCCCACATAAAAGGATCATGCACACTCTTTTGGTGCTCATAAAATTTAGCTGACATGATAAGAGGAAGATACATTTGAACAAGTAACTATCCCTACTCTATACGTAGATGATCTATTCACGCTTGTCTTGTTGCCATTACAAATCCGTTCCAATTCATTTGCTTTTTCTAAGATAAAATCTTGAGTGAGCAGCTTGTCATAGTCATGTCCTTGCACATATTTTGAAAAAGCAAGTTTTAGCTACAAAATCATACTCAAGGCATGTAACTAAGGTTGTGTTTATTACTGCATATTTGAGATCAGACCTTAGATCCGTGGTTTTGAGATTTGGTATTTTTTTATTGGACCTCAAATTCAACTTTTTTTACAACTTAGTATGGATGCATATGCTGCATCCACAAATGCGTAGAATCACGCGGGGGCGAGTAAGTGAATGCTCGTCGTCGAGTAGAACGATGATCGGCCATCTTGCTTAATGACATATAGTCGTCAACTGACTTCGGCTGAGGACTTCCTCCCAAGGGAAGTCTACTCCGGCGCCGCATGGGCCAGAGATGACTTGAAAAAGTCGGCCTGTGACATCAACTGACCCTGATTTACGGTATCATCGGACTTGAAATCCATGTGAAATCAAACTCAACCTAAATGCTTTAGCATACTGTACATTTCCAAATCACTAATTTAAGATCCTCCACATGCCTTAGGTTGTTAAACATTTCACTTGAGATCAACATTTTAAGGCTCATCGATTAAACATTTCACTTGATGCAACTTCATACTTCTTTCATACGAAGGATTCCTATTCTTGTGAGAAATTTATAAAGATCATAAACCTTGTAACCTAAGATTGTAAATCACGTCGCATTCTTAAGGCAGGCGCGCATGTGCTTTTGCAATAATGTTGATATAGATGAATTCGATGGTGACATTAAAATACGTGCGCATTTGCCAATTGCTTCAACTCAAGACTGAACATGAAGAGAAATACCAATGTCATTTGTAGTCACCGTTCACTCATTTCTACGCTCACTATAAATTGGACGGATTTGATGCCGGTTGAATAACAATTTCATAAACAAATATTAGCAATGGCATGAAGATTGTGCTGCACTAAAGCAATGTTATTAGACACACACGCTTCAAGGCATGAAGCGCGTGCCTCACTGCGCTTCACTCAGGAGAACACGTCGAAGCGTTTCTGTTGAAGTGCACTGCCGAAGTGGGGAACTATAACAGACAGACGCTCTCTACAATTCATAGACTGACAGAAAGAAAGAAATTGAAAGGGCAAACTCAACAAGTTGGACCAAAAGATACTTGGAAACCAAGGAACTTAATTACTTTAAGCGAGTTATGCCTCAATAACGGCGTTCAGATCTACGACAAATAGGGATGTCAACGGATCGGATATCCGATCCGAAACGCTTGTAAAAAATTGGATATGGTTAGGAATTTGACATCCGATATCCGATTGAGAAATCGGATCGGATTCGGATTTAAGAAGTAACATCCGATCGGATACGGACACGGATTCGGATTTAAGTAAATATCCAATCGGATATTGAACCATCTTATCTGATCGGATACGGATTCGGATTCGGTTTTAAGTAAATATCCGATCGGATACTATCCGAATTCGAACCGTAAGTTGGTATCCGAATCTGAACCGATATCCGAACCGATTTCCGAATCCGAACCGTAAGTTGGTATCCGAATCTGAACCGATATCCGAACCGATTTCCGAATCCGAACCGTAAGTTGATATCCGAATCCGATCCGAAAGTTGGTATGAATCTGAGAGCTTGAGTTGGTGACCCCAGGTTTTGATGTTGCGACCTATCAATAGTTGGTCAAAAGGTCTAACCAAGTGATCCAACTTAAAGTTATGTTATAACACGAATATAAATTTTATATTAAGGTATAATTTGATTAAGAGATAATGACTTTTATAAAGTCGCATATAATAACAATTAAATAGTTACTATATACATCATTTAACTTAATGTATTTAAAATTATATTATATAAAAATTAATAACTATTATTGTGTTTAATTAAATATTTTTGTGTAAACAAACAAACTATTATAGGTAAGACATCAACTAAAGCATGATATCTTAAATAGTGTATTTATTTAATTGAAAATGATAAAAAAAACTTCAATTAATAAATTTCAACAAAATGGGTATTTTTTAAAATATGAAAATTAATCACAAATAAATATATTTAATATGAAAAAACGTTTGAACTCATAAAAATGTTTTCTTTATGAAATTATCAAATACTTATTTAATCCAATTAAATAATTGTTTTGTATAATCATACAATTTGTCCAAAAGTCTTAGGTATTTGATATATAAAACATAATTCATAAATTTAAAAACAAAAACATTTAACTAATAGGAAAACAACAAATTGTTTCATTTAATAATTTGTCTGAAATATAATTTGAGTAAAAAATACAATTTTATATAAAAAAAAACCTATTCCAAGGACAAACGCACAAAAGTTAAATGATGATCTTGAGCAAATGAAAGTTTGACATCATTTAACACTTTTTTTTTCTAGATATAACGCAAATGATTTTAATTAACTCAATTAAATTAGAAAAAATTATTAAATAATGTATTTCTTAAATGAGAAATAATATGGGCCACTTGATTTAATAATTCTCAATAAGTCATCATTATGAAATAATAGTTTACTCCATTAAAATATGTTAATATTTAAAAAAAAACAAATCAATATTTAATATGTACAGTTAGTATGAAAAAAATATGAAAGACATATGAATAACTTATGGAAAAAGTATACAACCCATATAAAAAACTTATAGAAAATGTGTGAAAATCATATAATAAACTTGTTTATTGATAAAAACTGATTGTCTAATTACTCAAACGTATCATTTGCTCAATAGCATTAATCTTATATCTGCATTATACGTAAAGTTATATCTTTTAATATTGATGCATCCAGCTTTTTTACTCATTTATATAAAGTGGTGCGAATCAACAAGGGTGTTATTGAAGTAATTTTTTACTCATTTATACAATTTCAAACTCATTCCAGCTTTTAAATACACAGCCAATTTTGAATTGTATGATAATATGTAAAGAATCGATCAGTGTTGGAAATATAATAGTTATTTGAAATGAGATCTGAATCGAAATCATATTAGTTTCAATCCGATTATATGTTATTTATTAGATCTGAATTTTGTTCATACTATACGATGCATTTTCATTGATAGATTGATATTCCACGTGAATCATATTTGTTCCCTATACCAAGGTCAAGCTCATATAATCATATAAACTATTTATACCATTTAACTTAAACAATAAAATTAGTATTTTAAAAAATATGAAAATTAATCACTATTATGTCAAATTGGTTTCAAGTATAACTATATTATATATTTAAGAAAGTAAATGTGTCAATAAAAACTATTGGCATGTATGTCACTTATGAAAAAAAATTTGATAGCAAACAAACTCCTAAACTCATAAAATAAAAAAAAGTTATAGAGAATCTTAAACGCATTATGAAAAAAAATAATAATAATAAAAAATATATAAGGCCCCGTTTGATTTGGATAACTTACCGATTGTGTATGTTAGGGCTTCCTCATTTCTTCGTTCCTGCCTCCAGAGTCCAGCCATCGGCCGCTCAGTCGCTCAACGTGTGCTCTCCACCACCGCCATCGGTACGCTTTCATTTCCTGTATATATACACATCCGAAGCGCGTTGGGTTGTTTTCAGTCTTTCTGATCCTTCTTGGTGAGTCTTCTTCATCCCATTTCTTCATATTTTCTCGTAATTTATTATGTATTTTTTAATTATTTTGGGAGCCTGGTTTTTTTTTCCGGAGGAAGGATGCTTCTGTCACTTATGTGACGGGTATCAGAGTTTCTGCTTGCTCCCGAGATGCTGCTGCTCTTGGCTCTTTTTTATTTTTGTGGTTGTCTGTGGCTGGGTGTTTGCTTTTGTCGGACATGCTTTCTCATCTTCATTAAGATGATTGTGTCACTTCATTGCTTTTTAATTAACCAGCTTTCTTTTTTAATGGTTTAGTTAAAGTTTTCTATTTTTTATATGCAGATTATGGATTCTACAACAGCAGGTGCCAATGCTTCTAGTTCTGTTTCTGCTAGCAATACAGAAGTTACTTATCTACGAAAACCAAGTCACTAAGATCAGCGGTATGGAAGGAGTTCAGCAGGACAATAAACGAATCAGGTATTCAACGTGCTGTTTGTCAACACTGTAAAGTATCTATGGATTGCAATAGTAAGATGGGCACCACACGTTTGAAGAATCATTTAAAATCATGTCCTAAAAGACCTAACTTAGAATCATGCCAACAACGTCTGGTTTTTGGTGAAAATGATGGAAAATATACTGTTGGTACTTTCAAGTTTGATTCAGATAAAAGTCGACATGATTTAGCCAATATGATTATTCTTCATAAATATCCATTTTGTATAGTTGGTCATTCTGGATTTCAGAAGTTTGTTAAAGGATTACAACCACAGTTCAAGTTATTGTCACGTAACACTATTAGATCAGATTGCATACATATTTATGAAGATGAAATGAAAAAATTACGTACTATTTTGGAGAAGACTAATGGGAGGATTAGTCTTACATCCGACATGTGGACTTCGTCTTGTCAAAAACGTGGTTATTTATGTTTGACTGCACATTATATTGATAATAGTTGGGAAATAAAAAAGAAAGTTCTCAACTTTGTTATGGTTGAAACACCTCATACAGGAGAAAGACTTGCATCAGTCATCAAAGATTGTTTACTAAAATGGAACATTGATCGCAAGTTATTTTCAATTACAT